>JAVQJF010130134.1:0-11724 GCA_036023855.1 Gadopsis marmoratus
CCCCCCCCCCCCCCCCCCCCCCCCCCCCCCCCCCCCCCCCCCCCCCCCCCCCCCCCCCCCCCCCCCCCCCCCCAACCCTCAGAGCAAAACAACTGAGGCTATCATCACCTTAGTTAAAATATCAGCAACCTCAGGCCAGCGACGGCCAAACAATGGCCTCTTCCCTGTGGTAGGAGAAGAGAAGGATCCAGGCAGAACCTCTGGTGGGTGGTTGTTATTGCGGGACAATTCCCTCAAGTGTAGTTAACATAGCTCGAGCCAGTTGGTGGACATTTTTATCAAAAGTGCCTAGGCTGCGTACATTTTTAGCATGGCTGCTCCCAGTGGGAGTTGGACCACTAGCCTGGCAGACCTGCTCATGGGGAATTGAACTTTTAACCCCAGCCGTTTCTGTGTTTAAAGCAGCCATTAACAGTGAGGCGACGCGACCAATAAAATGCTGTCTCATAGTCCCAAAATGTGACGGGGTCACGTAAGAGATGACAAGGGAAAAGAGGGAAAAGAGGCAGGACAGAGAAGAGAGAGAATCTTAACTCAATCTCAGGAGCCAAGTGGTCCTTGTTCGCCCATCTTCTCATCTGCACAGGAAGTAAATGGCACCCCAGGGGAGCGCTCACTCTTTCCTTCCTTGTCTCCTTCTTTTTCTCCGCTGTTTGTTGTTTCAGGTAATGAAAACAGAGCAGCTGACAGAGACGTTTTCATGTTGTTTTCGTGACCCCGAGCGACGTGCCAGAGACTCCCGCAACGCTTGTTTAAGCCAGAGGTGAAGTTTGACAAGATCCTTAAACACTCTCCCCCTCGCTTCTTCTCCCTCCCTCCACTCACATTTCGAAGCAAACTGTTGCATAAGAAACTCTCTGTATCTATGGTAATGGGCAGCTAATTGATCCCATGGGGTTTCGCTGGCATGGGGAGAACGTATTTACTCTTGCGACAGAGGGATATTTCGGCTCAGACATTTTTCTCCCCTCCTCTCAAGCCTTCCTCTAATGTGACTATAACTCTCAAATTCTCTTATCAGTACAGGGCACGGTAAGGTGTAAAGGGGGCCTATGTCTACACATTTTCCCATTTGAGAAGCATGTGTTCCTGGTGTGACAACCAGCTGCCCGTTGCACTGCAGCGAGGAACCAATCAGGCTTTAACACCTTGACTCTTCCCTCCGAATGTGGCCGCCGCCGCTGAGCTGCTTCACCCGCCTCGATGTCGGCGCTACAAATTGGCTTCCAACAGGAATCCAAGGTGCCAAAGAGCCATTAGACGGACAAAGGCTTGAAGTCTACCCAGGGATTAATGTGTCAAAATCCTTGTGCGATACACGGGAATCAACCCTCTTCATTAGGGCTTGCTAAGGAACGAGACAGATCTCCTCTCTTGCCAAAGTCCGTACACTCTGCTCTCCTTTTACTTGTAAAGATAAATTTAACTTTTTTACAGCGGGGATTTGAACATCTCAGACAGTTCTCTGATCCTTTTAAGTGTGAGGTGTTACAGTAGGCTCCCCATGAATATGTGGATCATCACCTCTATAGCTTTCAATGGAAACTTGTAGTTTAATAGGGTGGACTATTTAATGTGTTCTCAATTCTGTGCCACGAAGGCCCAAAATTTTGTTGATTTTCACACCAACTGAGCACTACAATTGCTGACTTGAACAGGTTTGACAATACCTATTTGACAATACCTGTTCAAAATGTAGCTCCACAGGCTGGTAAGAATTAAAAAAACGGCACGTGTCATAACTTCTTGCTCTTCAGTTATTCAACATGCCATTACGAGAGTCTGAGCTGAGCCCGACATCTAAAGAAGCTGCAGATACATTGGTGGATGCAACATCGTGATGAAAAGCGGCAACAAAACACCTGCACCACTGGGTGACAACAGGCCCGATTGTCAGCGAAGCCCATCGTCCAATTAAACAAAGTCGTAATCTGCCCCTGACAGAGCGGATTAGGCTTTGTCCTGGTGGAGGCCTCATAGGGGGGATGGAGGAGGAGGTTAACTGTGGCTGGATGGCTGGTGACTTAATTTCCTGTGAATACACCCTTGTATCCTCCCATGGAGTTACCTGACTCAGTCGGCCTGTCGACCAGTCGTGTGACTTGCCGCCTGCTTGTGGGAATCAAATCCTGTCCAAGATAACAGCTAATCATTTGTCACCCCAAGAAGCAATTCCCTCCAATCACCCGGGAAGAGCTCGCCACTTTATTCCATGGCGCTGTCAGGATGGCAAGAAATTACATTCGGACATGCTTTTCCCCCCGTCAACTCCCCACCCCCAAATCTCTCCTGAGCCCCGTTTGGAACGAAAGAACAACAGCTGGCAAGATTGGAAATGACTGTCTTTTCAACCCCAAACACAGACATACACATGCAACTACACATGTTTCTGTTACTATACATGTGAGGATGTTCCCTAAATAGATTTATTTCATCAACTCAAACCAACCGTAATGTCAGTTTTAACCCCCAAACCTGGGCCATGAAAAGGCAAAAGCAGCTAACGTGTGTGGAAGAATCTTTGCTTTTTCAAACCTTGTCAGAACATGTCATCCAGAAATACAAGAACACATAATCACACAGGAGCTTTGGGAAAGTCTGGGAAAACACATGTTGGCAAATACATGCATGCAGGCCTGCATAAAACACACACACACACACAAATGCTGTAGCCAGCCCATGCAGCTGTTTCCTTTTGGGATTCCTTGAGTTGTTACGCTGTGACACTCTCTCTTTTCTCTCAGTTAGACAACCATTCGGATGGAAGGGAACCCAACAGCCGGGCCCCGAACATGAAAAGTTGCAACTTCTGCCACAAACTAAGAGTTCAGTGATGAGTGGAATAATTTGCAATTGCGACCTCCCAAGACATTTGGGAAAGGCTCACCTCCAACGCAGCTTAGATAACTGATACACACAACACAACACAACTCTGTGGGCAACACTGTCCAGGAAACTACCATAAAGCTGTGATCACGTATATCTGCACCTTTCCTTATTGTCTCAACAAGCACATGTCTCAACTTCAGTTTGTAGCCTGTTACAGTGTCCTAGTGAACTTTAGCTTGACCCTGTGATTTTGAAATGTCTACCCACCCTCTTGTTCTTGAGCAATAAGAGCAATTTCATCAGCAAAAAAAAAAGTCTCTGTATTCTATGTCTTAGAAAACCCATGTCAACTAGGCAGCTTGCCGGTTTCTGTTGAACTTTGTGTTGGCTTTCAATCAAAATATGATTGAGGATGTGCAGTTACCTTTGTCCTCTTTGAAAGGTTGCCACCTGATCGAAGCTGAACAGGAACCTTTATAAGAGCTGATTTTGTTAACTACAGTCTCAGTGAACAAACAGGTCAAACAGCACTTCCTGAATGTGCACAAAATTGCAATACATTCATGAGGTAGGCTAAATTAAATAGGAATCACAAGTCCATACACATAGTAATGTAAGACAAATGATATTACTATTAAACATCAAACCAAACCACAACTTCAGCAGCTCCCGGAGCAACACAGCATTTCAGCAAAATGTTGCTTTGCGCCTTACCGCCACGAGAGCTGAACGACGGGAAAGCAAAGCAGTGACAGTTCATAAGGTTTCATATTCTGAGTTAGTGAACTGACTGGCTCTGGGACGGCTGCCCACACTGCATTGGCCATGCTTAATTACATTATGCACGGTGTGGGGATATTCATAACATACATGAATAGCGAATTAAGAGGAAAGCGAGACTATATTGCCAGTGTGGAAAAGGACCTCTGACACCGAACGAATTTGGTGATGTCTTTAAAAAAGGCACCGTCCTATTAGATTAGCAATGCCAAATTAACGGCAATTGAGAAAGAGGAGAAGAAGTCCAACCTGAGAGGAGACGAGCGCGACGGAGGCGTCTGAGAGACACTAGCGTGTTGATGGCATAATGCTAAGTCTGTGTGTTGAAGATAAGAGTGCCATATAGTAGGCACTAGGCCCAATGCTGTGTGTGGATGTGTCTTATGTGTCAGAGAGTGGGGGGAGGATGTGTGTTTGTGCACAGATATACAGTATACGAGTGTGTGTGTGTGTGTGTTAGCGTGCAAGACAAATGAGAAAGGTGCTTGACAGTGTGAAGCGACTTATCTCTCATTAAGGGGAACAGTGGATGAATAAAGCGGTCGATAGAAGAGAGAAACAATTAGGAAAAAAGCATCCTGGACTGAGTATAGATTGTGGAGGTGCAGTTTTAGGCGCGTGTGCGTGTGTGACAGATATGGAGAGGGGTGAAAACAGCCATAAAAGTGTTACAGGTTACAGGTTAAATCAAAGGGACGAGCTGCGAGGGATTGCTTAAGCGTTGGATTTGAAGGAGGAATGCGGAAAATTGATCGTTTCCTTCAAACTGGGGTTTTTTTTTCTTTCTCAGTTTCAAGGTAGTATTTGGAAAATGCTCTATCGATAAATGGACGTAGCAATCATGGTACAAGACGAAGAAGAGGGATCGGTGAAGAAAATGTCCACCACTGAGAAATTCAATGGCAGGCGTTCATTTTTTTCCTCTCCGAGGCGGCACAAGTACCAAGGGAGACGTCTGATTTTTAACTGAATAATGTATGCATACTTTCACTTGGGCATGATGAAGCAATTTTGGCCTTTACAACCTGCGAGAACAGGGGTGGGCTTCACTTCCTGCACATTTGAATAATTCAGACAGCCAGGTGGAGAGTCTCAGAATACTTGCGGCTATTTTTTTTTTTTTTTCCCCGGCAAAGTAAAGGAGCTGGGTTCTTATTCAAAATGGCTTCATGAAAGATTAAAACAGGTGTTAAGATAGGGGACCAAATGGCAGCGGAGATGTATTGCATAAACAAAGCGTGGGTAGGACATTTAAATTTGAAACAGATTTCAGGGATCAAAAGGTCACAGAACGCACTCTCCCCAGTCATAATAAATACACAAACACCTGACCTTTTCTCCTCAGAGCGCATGCTTTCGCCTCCATCTGAAAATACAGGTTCAGTCTGCCGTCGCACTCTTTGCGAGTCACTCCGGTTAAGAGCGTCAGCTAAACGGCTAAAGTGTAAATGTAAAATGACAGGCCCTGGAGAGCTCCCCGCCCTGGATGTGTGCGTGTGCGCTTTTCCACGGAGTTCAGGTTTGCCCTTGATAAAAGAGGGGAGCAAAAGAGAGAAAGAAAAGGAAAATATATTTGCTGCCCGAAGAGGAGAAAAATGAATAGAGGGATTTGGCGTCACAAAAGTGTGTCTGACAGGTTGAAGGGCTGGAACCGCGAGCGAACGGACACCTTGGTGGGTTTCCTGATGTGGCGCCTCCCGAGCATATATGGAAGGGGAGTGTATGATATTCTACCTAACAAACCCTAACCGAAGATTTTTGTTCTGCAATGGCACGTCTGCGATTGCAAGAAAGTTAACACCTAAGAAAATGAGCAATTGCTATAACAAATGAGGGTAGTAAGTATCACTTTAACTGCATGGATCATCTGTATTTCAGAGATGCAACATGTATTTATTGTGTCCCACCTTCTTGCTGCTTCTTGCTGACACTTAAATTTCCCTCTGGGATAAATAGACCCTGTATCTCGCGGAGGCCCTGCTGTTTTAACACACAAGCACACACTGAGCTATCTGAGAGAAACGCAGGTACCAGTCCCTGCAGAACCTTCAAATTACTTCAAATCGATGCAGTAAAATAAAGCAAAATGCATAATAATGTGTTAGCTCTCCGGTGGGAGCGCAGCAAACGGGAGCAAGCGGGATAAAGAGGCAGAGGTTTCCCGGGCCAGGCCACGCTGTCGGTTTCTCGTCTTTCTCTCGCACTCCAAACGCCCCACGCTGCTCGCTCCTCTCTCTGCCCTCGGTGGCCAAACAAAGAGGAGGATGTTTGTCAGAAAAGTAGCAGAAATCGATAAAAGCGAGACCCCACCACCAACCACCTGGCCAAGGGCTGGCGGCTTTCACACACACTGATGCGTCTCCTTTCCCTCCCAGGTTTTTGCTTCCTACGCCTAGCCTTCGCAGGCAAGAGCAGAGCAAGGAGGAGGAGGCCGGGGGGAGCACACAGGAGGCCTGAGGAGAAGCTGGGGCTAGCTCCCACGGTGTTTCCCGTGGGCTGGCTGTGTTGCTTAGGTGTTGGGGCAGGAGGGCAAAGAGGCCACTATTTCCACCACCGCTGCTAACCTCTCTCAGTTACATTGTAGGCATTTAAAAGCGGCGATTGTAACGTCAATGTCCTTGTTCTTTTTTAACATTTGTTTCCATCTTTGGTGGGAAGCGGTCACCGCTGAGGTATTTTCAGCCATTCTACATTTCCCTGAGATCACTTGGCAGTCTAACCGCGTGGGTGGCACCGTGCGAAGTCCACACTGCAAACGTAAAGGTGGGTGAGTTTGGGAGGGTTTGCGCAAAATATCAAAAACAAATATCGTAAACTTTTAGAGGGCCCCGCAGAAGACTGGTGCTTGCAGTGATAACAGAAAAAAAAACGCCTCGGAGAATTCTGAAACCACTGAATGACTCAACGCCCCACCGCACCCCTTTTGCTCTGACACACTTTTCTGGCAACATATGGCAAAACAGCATAAAAGCCCTAATGCACTCTGACTCTGTGGCGCGCCTTAAAATGCTGCTGCACCCTTGTAAAGAGAGCACTCGTTTCCTCCCACACAATATGAGGGCGACTTAATCTCAATTACACCCAGAGGTGAACACCGTTTCACTTCCCCACCTGAGTGATTGGCGAACATCGGCGAGCTGAACTCTTAAGAGCAGCGCTTATCCCGCGCTCCTCGACTCCACTTACCCGGGGAGAGGAAAGAGTGTTGCGGTTGAGGTCAGCAGAAACGGCGGCTGAAGCCTCGCGGTTCATTCCTGCCTCGCAATCTGTATTAAAGCGTCTTACAGGACGGGCTTTAGTGACCGGCGAGTATTTTTCTCCCCCCCCCCCCCCCCCACAGGTGTTGGCTCTGGATAAGCTATGCCAGCAATGTGAGAATCCCTTGGATACAGGCGCGTTACAGCGGAGGCTGAGACCTCATCACGACTGGCTGGTTGTAGGGGGGCTCACAGCTACTGTCCTCGACCTTGCTGCAGGATTGGGGGGGGGGGGGGGGGGTAGTGTTGTATCGATGTAGGTGGAGGTTATGTTCGAGACCTCTATATGACACTTTAGTGACTGAGGAGATTGGTGCGTGTGGTTGTTTAGCGGTTTCCCTACCTGCACTGTAAAACTGTATTTTCCGCAGCGGATAACTGAGCACGTGGAATCTTTCTCAGCGAGGAGGAGCTGCCCTTTACAGCCACTGGCTTTTTTTTCCTTTTTTTTTTTAGAACAGTCACTGGAGCCACGTCAAAATCTTGAAAGACACTGAGAAAGTTAGAATAACAAGCTGCACACGGCTCGCGGCTTGTTTGTTTTTTTGGGCGAAAAACTAAGCTCTTCACAATTCTTTTGACTTAGGCTCAGCAAAGGGAAGCTACGTCTCTCGTGTGTTTGTACGACTGTGATAATATCACGAAGCCACTTTCGGCGTGAAATCCTTTGTCGTTACACCCGGTGCGCCTCACACCAGCAACTGCTGGAGAGAGACAACAAAAGTCAAGCACGATGCCTAATTGCGGCCTCCCCTCCACTCTTACCTGCTTCCCCCATCACTCAGGAGGGAGAGAGAGAGGGGAGGTGTGTTTTTTAAAGGACAAGGACAGAAGTGTGCTTTTGTATTTTAAATAAACATGACCCTTGTGGCTTCTCCCGAGGCTAGGTGTAAAACAAATAAATTAAAAAATATACAAAAAATACAAAAAAAGGTTCCTGAGTGAGTGAGAGGGAGAAAGGGAAGGGCTCTTAAAAACGATACTTTCGCCCGAACAAAAGGAGTCAAGAGGAGTCGTGGTGGTGGTGGTGGGGCTCCCGGTGAGGCAGAAGTGGCATTCACTCAGACCCGCACCCTCCGCGTGGCCTAAAAATAGCCGGACGCTAACCTCATGACGCTCAGCAGATGAGAAATTAAGGAAATTAAAGCCTTATTTTCCACTTTATCCCAGAACACGTTGCAGCGTCGGATCGGCTGCTCGTGATGCCGCCTGCATTTGCGAGTTATCAGCTAAATGCCTGAACTGCACATGCAGCTATGAGCACAGTGTGCCTGTAGATAGACGGTATCACGCAGAATAACAATCAACAGGTAAAAGTTCAGGCTCCAGAAAGCCAAAACTTTCTGCCTCTTCGCTGATTAGTTTAACATCCTAATCTTGCTTTCAGGGACATTTGTTGCATCTATTGCCTTCTGAAACACTTACTGCTAAACAAAGGAAGCCTTCCTAAACACCTTCGGCAGCTTATAGAGTTGCTTTGGATTGGGAAATGAAGCCTATCTTGCGTGTGCATTTGCTCGAAGTTGCTCTGGATAACAGCATCAGTTCATTACATTAAATGTAAAGCGGTAATGCAGAGGGAGAGGAAACTGGATGGAGGAGGAAGAGGAGGGGCGGGGTGGGGTCGGGTGGAGTGGCTTATGGGGGGGGGGGGGGTCTGCTTTGTAAAACCTCCACTGAAATCTTCCAATAAGGGATTATGACACAGATCATAAATATACTCAACCTTATAAATATTTGAGCTTGGCTACTCCCCTTGCTTAATGTGCTGTACAGGCCCTAATTAAGCCAGTATCTGATAGATGCCACTGCATAATGATGTGCGGGTGTCTGGGGCTGGGCACGGGAGGCGGGAGGAGCGGCGGCAGCGGCGGCGGCTGGGGACAGAAGTATCATCCGAACCGCTCGCTTTGTAATAATGATAACAATGTTAATGATGGCACTGCTACTTCAATTAAAACTACTTAGCTACTACAGCTGCCACCACTGCACTGACCCCGACTGAGCCGCTGAGAGCGGGGAGGTAAGCTGGCGCTCTCACTCCTGCTCCCGCTGCAGAAATCCTCCCTCTATCGGGTCAATTTGATCCATTGTTGAAGCCTTAAAGTCAACCATTTTGACACAGTCATTTTCACGATTCTAGTACAGCTCTCGGCCTTGTCCATGTCGGGTTTCAAAAATAGTGAGAGGCTCAAAGCGCTGATCATTTTCTACGAGCAGACAGTATCTTGACAGAAGTCAGTTTCTGGCCTTTATGGGGCTACAAATCAACTCCTCAGAGTAATCTGTTCCGATTGCAATGTGAAGATTAGACCTATTCTGTCTTCTTTCAAGATAACGTTTCTAGCGTTAGGGTTGCGGGTAAAGCACTACTTCTTTTCTAAGAATGAGCATCAGCCTCTAGAGAGAAGACAGAATGAGGCGGAACCAACAGTACAATACAGGTTGAAATGACGTCCCAAAACAGGCAAAGTGTACTTGATTAGATGGATGTTGTTTGCAGTGTTCTCTCTCTCTCTCCCTCTCTGTTTCTGCCTTTGTATTTCAAACACACACACACACACTCACACAAGCCTGGTCTGGATGAGATACACCAGGCATTGATTTACACGTCTCAGTTTCACTCCCTCCTCTCTCCCCTCGATTGCGGCGGACTACCTATTCCTGCCGTTATCGCCCGTATTCCACTGCACCTATTTGTAAAAAAACAAAAAAAAAAATTTGCAGCAGTGAACGCAGCCCTAGATTTTCTGCTGATGAGGACCGTTCGCCACACAGGACTTGCTTTGCCAAGCACTATCTGAGCTGTGATTCACTCAGTAACATACTATCCAGGTCCCTGGATTTCAACCCGGGTGACACAAAGAGGAAACGTCTTACTTTTGACCTAATGTTCCACCAGCCAGTCATTCTAATAAAAGGGCAATAAAAGGTAATGAGACAATATATGGTGCCATTTTTAAACTGGGATGTATGATTTTTATTGCCGGTGGTGAAAGCTCCTAACAATCAAGATAAAGAGAGGAAATCTGACCTAGTTTTGGCGCAGGGTCTTGAGACAATTTGCACGAAGAAAATAGATGCGGAAAAGTTCAATCTTTACGATGCTCCGGGGAGCCATCTATTCCAGACCAAGCTGATTCTTCTGAGCTTCCCTTAATTTAAAGAGTAGACTTGTAGCCTTGTTTAGGCCCGAGACTGACCTCTCACCTCGAGTTCAAAACGTTAAGCCATTGTCCGGTGAACTTGTGCCGCTGTAGCTCCCGCATTTAACCATCCAGCGAGGCACATGGAGCGAGCTGGGACCTCAAAACTTCATGACTCAATTATTCCGCCATTTGATTCATGTGCTAACCAGATGATCAATGCAGATTAATTATGTAATAGTCGTTTTGGCGGGGCGCCATGTGCAGCGGAGAGGGGAAAAAAAAAAAGAAAAGGAGGCATAGACTCTTGGCTTGATGATGGGGGTAAAAGCCACGAGAGCCGCGGACTTGCTCAGGTACTCGGGACTTATTCAATTACCACGCCGCAGAGCTGCGCTGGAAGCATAATTTCTGGGTTTTAGCCTCCTCCGTTTACACACGCACTCCCCCACTCCGCTGACCTGGCCTGCTTCTGACAAGCTCTTATTACTGAGCAAACATGCCTGCCAAGTAGCCATGAAGCAGAGCCTAACGAGCACATTATTGTATTTACCTTAGATAAGGTGAGCCGCACGAGGCGATAAGGGCCAGATAACGCCGTGTTAGAAGACTGGATGAATACATTCAGTGGGTCTTTTGGTATTTGTCAGTTGTATCAAAACATGGCAGCTGGTTGAACGAGGAATGTGATACCAGAGGATCAAATAGGAATGCATACAGTTTCAGCCACAAATCAGAGGAACGGTGTTGAAGATCTGGGGGAAAAAAATTGAAGCGTCAGTAATTAGAGGAAGGGTCAGTGGGCAGAGTTTTGAAACGCCTCGCCGTTCTAATTGCCAAATGATATTTCCAGTGAGGGCGATGCAGCAGGCAGGATGGGGGCAGGGTGGCGATCAGGCATTTTGGCAGGAAGTGACCTGATGATCTGACGCTGAGGGGTAAAAGGTCATCAGTGAGTCCTTTTACTTCAGCTGGCCTGCTGTATCCTTCCCTGGAGACCTCACATTTAAAGTTCCGCTCTATTGCAAAGAGGGCCTCTCAAATTTATCACCTATTGACCATAGTTCATGGCAAGGTCATAAATCCCTGCTCTAGCCCCCGCAGATGGCCACCTCAAAGCTCTGTCAGCTTGATAATACGAAAAGGATACGGGGCAGAGAAGAAGAACAAAGCCAGAGAATTCGCTCTCGTGTGAAAAAGGTATCCGCTGCTGTCAATCCTGTGCATTCGCATCTTCCTGATTTGGAGGTTTTTTGTCCCCCGGTGGCACCTATAGTGTGCCAGATGTGTGTGTCGCCCCCCCCCCCCAACTCCCATTCTCCTGCATGTGACCTGAGACAGGCCCGGGGCAGGATTCTGGGTAATTTCTCGCTCGCATCCTACACCGTCGATTGCGGCGCCTTTTTGAGGTGAGGGAAAGTGACAGCGCCGACTCTCCAGGGCAGAGCTTCCCAGTCGAGTGGATCAGCGGACTGAAAATCGCTTATGAATAGTCATTAGGCCTTCATTACAAAGCCCCTCACTACCCACTTCTTCCTGTGCAACCAAATGTCTCTTGTCATCTTCACAAGGTGTATCATTTAATTGCCCATTGCTGTTTCTGGGGGGGGGGGGGGGGGGGGGGGGGGGGGGGGGGGGGGGGGGGGGGGGGGGGGGGGGGGGGGGGGGGGGGGGGGGGGGGGGGGGGGGGGGGGGGGGGGGGGGGGGGGGGG
>JAVQJF010130135.1:0-34237 GCA_036023855.1 Gadopsis marmoratus
CCCCCCCCCCCCCCCCCCCCCCCCCCCCCCCCCCCCCCCCCCCCCCCCCCCCCCCCCCCCCCCCCCCCCCCCCCCCCCCCCCCCCCCCCCCCCCCCCCCCCCCCCCCACCCCCCCCCCCACCCCCCCCCCCCCCCCCCCCCCCCCGGGGGGGGGGGGGGCCCCGGCGATAAAAGCCCTTCCTACTTGGAGGTACTTGGCAAGATTGTGATGCTGGCTGACAAGATGTGTGACAATGTAATCATCCTGATTGCAGCTGATGTGCACGAACCACTGTCACCTGGTCCTCAGAACATAGAAATTCCCTTGAGCTGAATCAATATCTGCTTTTGGTCTCCCCTTGGTCAGAGGTTGCCCGTAATCCTCACGTCCTACAAAAAGAAACCCAACTAAATGATGGTAGACGCATTAGGTGAGACATGGTGGTAAATGCAATGTAGCCCAGGGACTCCCACAAGCCTACAGTTATTAGAATGTCTGTTGATGGGTTGTGTGACACTGCTGAGTGCGCATGAATCAAACACAGCCGCCTGCTGGGCAAATGCAACCATTTTAATTCCATCAACAATTGCCTGCGGCGTTTCTTCAATGGGAAGTGAGTTTCTGCGGCCTAAGCAGTGGCTTCCTGTACGGCCGTAGCGTCGCTAAACTTGCACGGCTTACTAGAAGTTTGCCTCGCAGGTTTTACGGCTGAATGGCCTGTTTGGGGGGGGGGGGGCGCTGCACAGGGAGGCTGCTTTCTTTTGCAAACCCATTTCAGAACCGCTGCGAGATTCTCCGCTGGGACAGAGATACTCGGAAATTCCACTTATTCTACCCGAGTGACTGAATCCACCCATGCAAACTTCGAGCTGCAAATCCACTCTGATCTGTACAATCTGGTGGCGGGCGAGCACGCACGCACGCACACACACGCACGCACGCACACAGTGTGGGGCCACGCAAATCCCGGCGTGCAGCGAATGAGAGCAAGGAGCGATGCAAACTTACGTGAAAACGAAAAATAAAGTGGTCGATCCCACAAGGAGGGTGGCAGCAGTGGACACTGGGATGTATTTGGTGGGTTTAAATCTCTTTCCAGCGCTGTTGGGCATTCTGTAATTTCCACATTCCTCAATTATTTATTCCGATTGGAGTCGCATGTAGGAAGAAAAAAAAAAAGGTCCAGTGTGCCGTGTATATATAGGCCTTTCTGTGGCTATAAAAAGGGTCCAACCCGTCCGTCTTTGCTATCGCCGAAGCCGCATAGATCCTAGGACAGAGAGGCAGGAATGCATGGAGCTTTCTGAAAGCCTGGAAATCCCACCCTTCCAATCCAGCCCACTGGTGAGGTCACTGAACCGCTTGAAAAGGTGGAGCCTCTGTGCAAAGCCTGCGAGTGTCTTCAGAAGAAAATTCCCGGAGCTGTAATGTTGACTAACCTACATTTGGGTCGGAAAGGATCAGTCACCCTGCGCTCGTTTTATACCCCCCCCCAAAAAAATAAAGAAAAAAATCTACTTTTCCCGCAAATGTTCACCGACTCTGACAACCTCGCTGTTTTGTTAAATTAGTTTACATTAAAAAGAAAAGTCTCAAAGTTTAAGAGAGACAGCCAGCACCAAGCTTCATTTAGAATCTCGCAGCTTAAATGTTGCTTCGCTTACCTACAAGCGTTCACACACGGATGAACCAGGCATACATGTTTTTACAAAGAGGCGACTTCTGCTCTTCAATTCGGTATGGTTACTGTATGTCGATAAGCATCTATTTTAATGAAGCAGAAGTTGCTAAAATGACTTTACCCATTCCACCCACAGTCCTCTCTATCACTAAAGCAGACTATGGAAAGAAGCAGAGGCAAGCGTGAAGCTCTTGTGGGAGGTGACATTTTCCTGAAATTATATGTTGATTTGTTCAGTTTAAAATCGTAAACCAACGTCTTCCACTGAAATATTGCACGCTGAATCGAGTTTACGGTGCCTCTACAAGAGATAGCGAAGATTAATGACGGCTACTACCATGGCAGTTACTACTGGATTTAGGGATTAGCGCGCCCTCAAGCGGTACATGTCGGGATTTGTGCAAAATGCGAAGCCAACTGTTTTGGCCCGAGCGGGCCACCGTAATATTTGTAGAGCACTGCCTAGATTAGCTTGTCTCTTGTGTTGCCGAGTGTATTTTTAGTTTCCAGCTAAGAGCCGCCTTCCGGTAGATATTGTGCCACAAAAAAGCGTGTTTTGTTTATCTTGCTGGAGTTGGAGTTACCAGTCAAACGCCATTTAGCAAAAGAAAGCCATACATTTGCGAGGAGAGATAGCGTTACACCCTGGTGACGGCAAAACCAGTCAGTTAGGCTCAGCTAATTAGCTAACAATAGTTTGCTTCTTCGGCGGCTCGCAGGATGTCGTACAGGAGAACTTTAAAACTTATTTGCGGGCTCGCTGGAGGCTCTGCCGTCCTAGTGTTCGCGGCTGCCGAATCCCGCGGATATTTCGGCGAGCAGCGCGGAGAGGCGGCCAGCCGGTGGTCGAGATTCACCGTCCTTCAAGCTGCGCAGCCGGCGTGGACACCTGCCAGCCACACGCCAGCCCCGACTGGACACGCCTGGGACTTCAATTGGGATAAGTAAGCGCCTCTACACGCTCCATCTGTTGACTGTACTATATGAACATCGCTAATAGTCCCTCCATTTTCCTCTTTCACAGCACCACGCCAAGTCTCTGTGAAATATACATCAATTTAATTATCACACATCACGGTGTTGGACTAAATATCATCTTGTTGAATGAAACTGGTGTTTGGATGCATACCGATTATAAGGGCGGCCCATAAGATTTGTGATATGCCATGATCCTGTATTCTATAAATAAATAGTTAATTTTTAAAATTGAGCATGGCGTAGAGACTTAAAAACGAGATGTTTTTAGTATAGTAAAAGTGAGTGAGGGATGGAAAACGGGGTTTAAAAAAAACAACAACCCTGAAGTTAACAATGTGAGACAAAGCCACTTCTAATCTAAAGATCGCCTCATCTTAACTCTTTCCAGGAGAGACCCGTCTGCGCTGGTCAATGGGAAGAAGAAAGAAAGTGCAGCCGAAGACCCCAGCTCCGAGCAGGACAACGGCAGACCAAAAGCTACACGCAACATTCTCCTCATCAGACACTCTCAGTACAACCTGAGCGGGAACAGCGACAAGGAGAGGATCCTCACTCCACTAGGTCCTTATTTCCCATATGTCACCTGTAAAATTGACCAGGCAGCTCTTTGGAGAGTGATTTAAGTCAACAGAGGGTCAACAAGCTTCAATGTGTGCTGTTCTGTCTCTGATACCGTCAGAGCATGCATGTCCTGTACCATCTTGACAGCAAATTTCCCATGACCATTTCTGACAGACCAGACATTTGTTTTAATGACCGTTGTGTCTCCACTTCCAGGTCGGGAGCAGGCTGAGATGACGGGCAAGCGGTTGGCGGCGTTGGGACTGAAGTATGATGTCCTTATCCACTCCAGCATGGCCAGGGCCACAGAGACTGCACATATCATTAGCAAACACATCTCAGGTAGTGGGTCGAAGTCCAAGTTAATTTCTGTCGCTCTAAGCACCGTTTCAGTTTATAGGATTTTAAAGAATGCCATTTTATATGGACGATAACGGTAAAAGAAAACCGCCCAACGTTAAGGTTTAAGGTACTGTTGCAATGTTGCTTTTCAACTCCAGTGAATAATACATTTTAGCTGCATATCCAGTCATCATACCTAGTTATATTTATGGTTGTTAAAAGCAGTCTTCAGCTAAAGCAGCTTTTGGCTTCTGATATTAATGCGCTTTTATTTTTCCATTTACCTCACCTAGTAGTATTTAATTAGTTCTGATTTATTTTGAGTTGATATGGATATTTGGTGTAAAAAATATTGACTTTATTGGATAAAATATGTGATGATAACATGGCTACTAAAGTACGAAATGATTATATACCTATGCCACTTTGGCCAGCATGTCTGCCACTTCAAATATCTAATAAATAGGGTTCATACATGGCCTTGAAAGTTTTGGATGCTCAATTTTATCTCTTATGTTTTTAAGGTTAGGAATATGCTTGAATTTGAACATGAACTGGTGTTTCATCTACACAATCACTCATGTAAACCAAAATGAGATGATCCTGTTGTCGTATTTGTTTGTCTCCTATCATTTATAGTAATGATAAAGGCTTTGAGAGTCTGGAAGGTTTTGGTGTACCTTGAAGGTACTTAAATTGTAGCCTTAAAAAGCTGTACAAACCCTAAATATATCATACGTTGATATGTTCCTGCTTGACGCATTGCTAAAGTTACATTGGCTGTTCATATCCTGCTAATCTTTATTGTATCCTGTTACTTTTTCCTGTTCAGTGACCTAGATTCTGCACAGTAACATTAAAACTGATGTAGAAATGCTGAACATCACAAATGCATATTACCATATTTTCCCTTCCCTGAATGCCGTGCAGTTCCAGGAGTGGAGCTGCTGAGCTGCGATTTACTGAGAGAGGGTGCACCTATAGAGCCGGTTCCACCTGTCACTCACTGGAAGCCCGATGCTGTGGTGAGAGATGCTACTACACCCACACTACCTCTAGAGCGGGCTGTAGGCCTGATTTTTCTGTATTTGCATATCCTTGTTTAGGTAACTTTCTGCTGCCCACATGTCTGTGCAGGTGTCCTGTCAAGTGTTTGTTTAGGCTTACAGCTGCAATGATCATCCAATACATCAGTGCACTGCCACAGGAATGGGTAACAGGAAGAGTAAATTCCCAAAATGCCAACGTTTAAAGGAGTCTGGCAGCTGAGGATCTAACTTTTTATACAGTTATACAGTTTTATACAGTATACCATTGTTACATAGCCAGTTGCTAAATAACCAGTTGATAAATATTATTTTATTACTAGTATACTTTGTTGCAAAAAATGCTGGTAGTTTTTGGTTTTCTTTACGCTTTTGAAAATGATTCAACAGCTACAGTACCGTATTTCCTTAAATAAATACTGGTAGTCAAGTCTCCAGTAATGGCCGGGGGGGTGGAGTATTTTTCCATTGCTTTAATTTAATAAATTCAACAACATAATCATGCTATTTTCAGCACTGTTCTTGAGGATTACTCATCTAAAGTGTTATTGTCCAATTTCAGTCGCTGCAAGTGTGTGTTTGTCTCAGCCAAAATGTATGTTGAAGTAACTTACAAGCTCCACAAGATGGCAGCAGCTATATTTCAAGCACAGTACGGGAACTTTGCGAGTCAATTTGTTTTATACAACAGTTTCCTGCAAATGTTACACAATAAACGCCTTGTTAAGAAATGACGGGTAAGGATTTCTGTGACCTGAAAAGCTGGAAGGCTTTTGAAACGGATACTGGAAGTGTTGAGTAACTTTACCAGGGCAAAGGGGAGTGGATCAAAACGAAGCTTACAGGGAGACATAATCGGACTATGTTGTATTGCATCCTATTCAGTGATGCCTCACTCTAAATGTTGCACATAATTGGATTATGAATGTAAATCTAACCACTAACATTTACTGCAGAGAGCAGTGCAGCAGCACTGTTCTGCCCTCAGTGATTCAGTGAATGTTTACCATATAGTTGGCTTCATTTTGGAACGAAACTCTTCATACATTCCCCACAATGCACAGCAGCATCATGTATTGAGTCTGTACTGACTGAGGGGTTCAGACAGAACCCTCTCATGTGACAAAGGTGGATTTCAACCTCTCTACCATCCTCCAGCAGTACCATGAAGATGGGGCTCGAATTGAGGCAGCCTTCCGCCGCTACATCCACCGGGCTGACCCCAAGCAGAAGGAGGACAGCTACGAGATCATCGTGTGTCATGCCAATGTCATCCGTTATTTTGTCTGCAGGTTTGTTTCGCCGGCAGACTCGGTGGTCGCAGCTCAGCTGAGGCCAGAGCGTGGCCTTCTTGCTTTGCTAACCATCGTGTTTAAACTATGCTGCAATTGTTTTTATAAGATTTTTTTGATTGACTATGTGCTTCACTTGTGTCAGTGTGCTCTCCACAGAATTCTTAAATGACAATTCCTGTTCAATGTAAATATTCTAGCAGCTCCATACAGCCTTGTGCGTTTCTTGGTGACTGCTTGTCCTGTCATAGTTAAATATGACATGGGTCATATTTCAAACTACTACTTGCTGGACATCACACAAATCTATTTGTTAAATAAGTGCCCTGTAAAGAGATAGCTCCAGTACTCAGATGCTCATTGTCAGCTGATCATCATTTTTTTTTTTTGTTCTCAGGGCTCTGCAGTTTCCTCCAGAGGGCTGGTTACGTATGGGCTTGAACAACGGCAGCATCACGTGGCTCACCATACGCCCTAGTGGCAGGGTGGCCCTCAGAACTCTGGGAGATGCAGGATTCATGCCCCCGGACAAACTAACACGGACCTGATGGCTTAACACAGCACAGGTTTCTGGGACTCCGATGTCCTGTCAGTTGGTTCCAGGGTCGAAGCTCAGTTTTTTCCTTAAGTGTCTTGAAAATTACTGTTGTTATTTTGTAATTGAACTACCACCATGTAATGAGACTCCGTGGTTATTACTTCCGTGCCATAGGATGCCAGCAGAAGTTATTAACAGCTGCTTAGCAACTCCTCCTGAATGTAACTTGAGGGTTTTTACAGTGACAAATTTTTAAACCAAAAAAAGTTGTATTTGTATAGCAGTTGTAAATTCAAATCATGCTCTCAGCTTTACGTCATTACAGTATGCTGAAGTGAGGATTGTGTTGTATAGTGCAGCTGTAGTAAATAAAAATATTGAATGCCTCCATGTCACATTTCCTTCCTGAAATGATTTGAAATATCTCCAAAAAAAAAGCACATGCACACATTGGCAGTAAAGTAGGGGTGATGTTTTATTGATTAGTTGAAAGCAAATGAGGTCTAGACATACATAAAGAATTCACCATGAAAGTTAAATTGATAAAGCACAGAATGCTAAAAGCACAAGAGCATGTTTAAGTTTTTTAGGTGCATTTTAGCAGAATTCCACATTCATAAACATTCAGAGACCAGAGTTGGAGCTGTT
Source organism: Gadopsis marmoratus (assembly GCA_036023855.1). NCBI lineage: Eukaryota > Metazoa > Chordata > Actinopteri > Centrarchiformes > Percichthyidae > Gadopsis > Gadopsis marmoratus. Next base: position 7,067 of record JAVQJF010130135.1, read on the forward strand.
GTCACCTGAGAGCACAAGGATGACAATACAATCTTCTCAGTGAAGTAGTTTGTGCTCTCGGATAAAGGTTTAGTTCACAAAAAATGTACATTCAGAACATTTGTTTCTGTCACCCTCAGAGTGGCAATCTGAATATTCAAAATGATTGGCTTTTAGACAGCTGATGAGCCTCATACAGCACTGAATATATATATCCCTGTCACAAATAATTTGGATACAGCAGGTTTTTGCTCATTCACAAGTCACCACTAGTTAACATGTTTGGGAGAACTGCAAGGACCTGCCATGTGTACAAGAGTTTACTGTAAGCCAAGTTGAACCACCTAAGATTCATGAACAGGGTGGGAAAATAACTTTTGAATGTATGAACACCTACCAGCCACTGACAAATAAAATAGTCAAATTCACCAGCCACTCAATAGTAAATCACTACTGAAATCTACCAGTCACTTGCATATTTTACCAGCATTTGGCTGGTAGCTGGTGCTACTTTCCCACCTTGTTCATGACACATAACTTCAAAGCTCTATAAAGCACTAGTTTTTAAATAAACTCAAACTACTTGTATTGTTACGAGTTGCGTACTGCTGAGCCCACGGGGAGTCAATACCCAACTCTGCATCTGTCAGCTAAACAGCTGGGTTCTGTGTAAGCATATGGCAGATTGTTGTTAACAAGATGGCTGTGATAAGCTAATGAACATATCCAGGTTCTGTTGCTGATGATAGTTTTGTGGTCTTTCTGCCCCCTAGTGGTTAGAAATCACTTAATACAGCTTTAAGGTGGTCTCAGGTGGGCAATTTTAAGGTTTAGTCCAGCCAAGACAAATTGGAAATTACACTTTACTGATGGGTGTCTTTTGTCATTCATACTCACATTGTGGGAGATGCTTGTGAACAACAGATCACGACATTTCAGAGAAAAAAATATAAATTGCAGTCTAAGGCCGCCAAGTAGTGGCAGAAAGGAAAAGTCAAGACATGTCCAGGAACCACCGAGAAAAGATGGATAATGTATGCATTTATTGAAGGACAAAATAAAAAACATGGACGATCTCAATCTTATAAGTTTTTCCTCCATGTTTGCCGTAATAATCTGTGCTCGACACAGCCAGTGAGGTCGCTGATTCCAGATATCCCATGTATGAGCTGAGAGAGTTAGAGAACTGGTCATCATCACTTCAGAAAATTAAGGCAATTCCTGAACTGAGGAAAACATAGGAAATGGCAGTCGGTTTTAACACCATTAATAAAAACATTTAATTTTTGTGCTATTAACCAACATACAAAAAATAACTTTTTTTAAGAACATCATCAGTGACAGAATCCTGTTGAGGACTCCACACTAAGGTTTTAGTGATGAATTAACTTTGGGGAGTGCGGCTTGTATTCACGATATTCAAAAAAGTTGACTCGGGCTATGATACAGGTGCTTCATATTTGCCACAAATAACATTACCGTCAATTCAACACGGTCCACACCCATACAGTACATAAATTATCAAGGTTTCTTTTTTTCCTTTTTAAAGTCTTGAGTGTGCATCACATCTCAACGTGATGAGAATTCCTGTATTAAAGAGGAATAATACCATACGTTATTGATACAAATCTTCCAGACACTTGTGCATATTTCTGTTAGGTATGTGGTTTCTGAGCTCTGGTGTGGCCACCTTGGTGCAGCTGGGTTTATAGTGGGTGGGGTGGGTAGGCAGGGAGAAGAGCGGGCAGTTAAATTGGTGGCTCGTTCAAGTGCTTGAGGCGGATGCGCTGGATGTAGCTAGCATTGGCAGGGCTGTAGCGGCTGGGGCTGAAGTCTGGCGAGGCGGCGTGCTGGGCAGGACTGAAGCGTCCGGTGGGAGACATCAGGCCACTAACCGGGGAGCCAGGAGTCTGATGCTGCATCCTGAATCGTGGTTTTACCGCCGCAGGGCTGGGCCAGCTAGAGGACACACATCAACACCAGTCAGTGTTTACAATATTGTTCCTCTGCTACTAATACTCAAAATTAGTACAGATCTTACTGTCCCATAGCACTGTCATTGGTCATATTCTGTCACTTTTTGCACATGAAATAAACGGATTTGTTATTGTCAGTGTGGGCATTTTTTACTAAGAGGTGGTGTGGTACTGTTTTTTTTTTTGACTACAGTCACCTGACACTATTTCTTGAAAAGTCTGAAGAGAACACTCCACCTCGACTTATTCCTAAAATATCTTGTGCCATCACAAATTGCAAAACATTTTTGCTGCAAAAATTGAAAAGCCCTCTCGGCACCAGACATCCCTGTTTTTTCTAGCCATGCATACTCCTTTTTTGTAAGAATATGTGACCATTATTTTAGTCAATTAGTGGAGTATTACAATCTATGATAAGATACTTTTTTTATTGACAAATTAAATATAGAGTCAGTATCTTCCACTGATTAGTCATTTGCTAATAACCTGTAAAAATATGCTTTTATGTTGCCCAATTTCTTTAGACTGGCTTTCAATGAGGAGCTTTCTCATGAATATTTCAGACATTTAAGGTATTCATAAAGCATACAGTATATCTAACAGGCCAGCATCTAGAAGACTGCACACATGTAAATATAGTCATGTAAATTGTGAGGTCATGCACTTCTCTGACACAATGAACTCTGAAACTGAATTGTTTTTCCACACAAGAAATTGTTAATTTAAGAAAGTAAAGTGTTACACAGTTTAGCATTTAATCTGATTTAATCAGTCGCTGAGACCAAAAAACTCACTGTTAAGGCCAGGAAAGCATCATGAACATAGTGAAATCAGAAGACCAATAGGAGAGAAGAATATGCGTTGCAATAAAATGTCAGCCAAGCTTACTAACCTCTGCATGTCTGATGCAGAGTACGACTTCATAGTGCTCTTCCACTTATGAATGCTGGGATACTTCTGGGTGTCGACGTCTATGCCTTCTATTGCTGACAAGACCTCTATGTCCAACTTGGTTGGGGAATCCCTGTAACAACGTACATGATCAAAATACCCTAATAAACTCTATCATCATGTATTATCATCATAACTCATTGGTGAACATCACATATTCCCCTAATAGCAGTCAAATGGGAGTTTGAGCTGTATAGAGTCTATAGTACCCCAAAGATATAAGACAGGACACGCTAATCATTTCTACTAAAGTCTAAAGATTGTGGCACATCATCTTGTAAAACATTATCAGGGACATTTTGTATTTGAGTAGTTTTAAGTTAATTTAACATCTAAGACAATACCATTATGCCCTCTGCTGAGAAACCATGGTGACTCACCCATCAATGAAAAGTCCTCTTCTAATGTACGGTGGGGTCCTCGGTAGGAACTCATTGGACTTATCTAAGGACTTATAGGAGGATCCAGAGGATCCTGAGCTGCTAAGGTCCCTTCCCCCATGGTCCCATGACTTGGATCTGGCACAGAAGTTGCGCCCCCCTGATACTGACCCCCTAGTCCTACCCAACACCTCCAGACTCTCTTCTGCTTCAAAGTACTCCTCTGAGCTGCTGCTGCTGCTGCGCCCCTCCTCTGTCTCTCCTCCCTCTGTTCTCCAGCCTGGCCCCTCAATGGTCTCACCATCCTGACTGCTGTGACCAAGAGATACACGGTTCAGCCCGGAGCTCAGGTCTATTGCTGAGGAGGAGCTGTAGGAGTCCCGGGCCTCCCTGTTCCGGCTCCCGCCACTGCTCCTCCTCTCCCTGCAGCTGGTGGGGCTGTCCAGCGGCTCTTGCAGCGACATCCGCTCAAACTCCACCATGAGGTTGGAGATGGGCGACAGCAGGCATGAGGAGGACGGGGAGGTGCGAGGGGTCACTTTGTCTCCATTGTGTGTCCAGTCTCTGGAGGAGGAGCACATCCCATTTTTGCAGACTACACCGGGTGAGAGGAGGCCATCATCACAGCAGCACAGCAGGTGCTGCTCAGCCGCTGTTTCGATCAGGTCAGCTCCACGGTGGTGCAGTGCAATGGGCAGGATGTGGAACTCTCGGCCACCCACTGCTCCCTTCAGGCCGTCCTTGGATGCAGCAGAGGAGGTGATGCTGGTGAGTGCTGCATTCTGCCGGTTCTTCATCTCCTCAAGGCTGATGTCATCTCCCTCGTCCAGGAAGGCACCAACAGAGATGGAGTTGCAGAACTTTTTGGGCTTGCCTACAACCAGGGATGATGAATGACTGATGTCATTAATACAGTCATTTTATCTGATACTTCTTCAAAGTAAGACATTATGTAGCTTTGCAAAATCCTTTGTCTATTTCATATCTGACAAGAGGCGATATCTGAGAACCCTGATTACACTACAATGCCAATTAACAGATGGAATCAGGGAGGGCGATCTGGAATGTGTGCAGCCCATTTCTTTATTCAGCCATTTATACTTTTTTCAGGACTTGCAGCTTCCCTGATACAGAGGAGGTGAAAGTACCTGGAGATGGGGTTTTGAATCTGTTGCTGGTCTCATTCTCCCCAGCCTCTTCTTGAGCCCGTGGGCTAAAATCCCTCTTGATAAGGTACTCCTCCAGCTTGTGGAGCCCCTCAGTCGATGACAGATCCACAAAACTGTCCAGAAAGTCCCAGTACTCGGCCCACGGGTGGCCCATCTCATGAGCCAGGTATCTGTGGGTTTAGATTATTACTCATCTCTGTATTTATTACTCCAATAAATTGTGTTCTCATAGTTGTTGGAGCTTAAATGAGCCTTTCAATTTGACTGGCTAAAAAGTATACGATTACATTTCGCTGCAATTTTATAGACCGATTTATGTCAGAGAATAACCTGCTGCCACAGCGCAGTGGGCCATTTATCACATTCTTAATAGAGGTTCAATATTTGCCTGATATCAAATATTAGCCTATGCTACACTTACTATTCAAGTGTTAATACTGCAGACAGACATCACAACAAATTCACTAGACTTTTTGATCCATTTCTAGTTCTAATTTGATACTGTCACGTCTTCATACATTTTTAATGGAAACTATTCTATTTATTCTCTGAGATTAGTTTATATAGCGTTAGATTTTTATCAGAAGTCGCGTGCGCGATAAAACATGCTCACAAGCAAATTATAGTATTTCACATGAGCAGATATTAACTTCCACTTGCACAATATAAGTCCTTGCACACAAATTCAACAACCGGGAGTTGTATATGCCGCTGCGAGTGAGAAGCTAAACACAGGGAGAGGCAGAGAACTGCGCCTGCATGTGCAGAACTAAGCAGCACGTATGTGCTGGAGGGCAGACAGCTCTCGCTGGCCAGCTCTACTCTCAAAGGTGAATTCTGACCGCTCGACTCGAGCTACTTCTGACAGTTTGGGGGTGGAGACCAAGGGAGGCACTGGCCCTCTTATGATTGGTCACTTTCAATGACCTCTGAACCTTGATTGACAGCTGAGCCTGATAACATGTTTGGTGTTGAAGACGCAGTGGATGGAACAATGGAGGCGACACCTGAATATTTACATAGAAATTAATCTGATAGATGGCTTCGTCTAACAACCCAGCAATTTACTTGCTATTTATTATTAATAATTAATTAATGATTATTAATATTATTATTTATAAATCCTCCCTTCATGATTGTTCATTTTTTGTTGAAGCTTTTTAGAGAGGTGTTGATTCAACTGTATGATCATTTTGGAGGCTGCAATTTGTGGTGCTGTTGAATTGTATTGCGTTTTACTGACAGCTGTTTCTATTGTTTTGTCCACTCTATTTATATCAATGGAGGTAGGCTAAAATGTGTTTGAGCAATAGGGTGGAAATGGCATTTAACAAAGGGCGAACCAGGTGTGGACCCAGGGTGTGTAGTCCATGGCCCGAATCGTCTATAATCTCCAAAAACCTGTTCATCCTGCTGTGTGTTATCTTCATGCATCACAGTGAACAGCAATATGTGCAGTAGTACCCTTCAGTAGTATCGTAATATCTTTGAAAATACACGGAGACTGATGTAAAGACAATATAATGATAAAAGTAAGGTTTTAGACGTACCTGCCCACTCTCTCTGCCCCGCGGTCAGGATCAGACTTAAAAATGTGGTGGAAAAGCTCCGCCCGGTCTCTGGGCGGCGTCTTCCAGGACCGACGGAAATCATCTGCCTACAGGGGAAAACAATATGTTCTGGTCACTAAATGCCGCTAATGATGCACTGATGGACTATGATAGACAGGTAATCAGTTAGAGAACTTGCTTTGGAAGGGCTCAGCGGGCCAGCAAAGGCTGTGACAGTCATCACGGGATCCATGGGGCTTCTTGTATGCCGCTGGATCAGCCCACTCTCTGAGGACTCAGGTGACCACAGAGCCCCAATGATAGGTTGAGAGGTGTTGTCGGTTGCCCTCAGCAAAGGGATATAGCAGCGGTCTGTGAGACAACGGACAGTTTGAAGTTTAGAGAACCTGTTCGTTGGACTATCAGTCATAGCACTTTACAGTGCATACATTTTCAATGAGGGTGCTAGCAGTGGGAATCAAACCTTAAGCTAGCAACGTACTTTAAAGCTAATTCTAATTTGGTGTGTTGTCATTGTGTTTGTTGCATATGGTGCTGTCAGTCTGTGCACAGGACAGTCAGTAAAGTTGCCATGCTCACGCATCAACTGCATTACAGTTCCAGTCTTGCACTGCAATTGTCATATTTCTCTCACCTGTTTCTTTTCTTACACCCCAGACTGACTCAGGGGACTTAACTAGAGCTGTAAAGTGATTTGCAATCCAAAATTGTTAGTAGTTTATCCAATAATACCCAGTCACTCTAACCCAATTACAGCAGTCCAAATCATCTCAACCTGCTAATGATGTTTTTAGCCTAATTCCTACTATCAGCTATCACCATAACAAACCAAAACGAAAAACAAAAGAAAAAAGCCAATTTCAAACTACATGATGTAACATGCTGCTTCTATTTAACCAGGCCTTTATCTGTGTAAAAGTACACTACAGTACACTTGCCTGTGTCATTCAGGAAAGAGCAGAGAATAAGATAATAACAAAAATTTGAATGTTTTAAGAAATGTGTGTGTCCTTACCTTCCAAATAGTCACTTATTTTCTGCTTCACTTCTTGGGTTTTATTTCTTCTGCTACAAATAAGCTGGGGAAAAAAGAAAAGGGGGGGGGAGAACAATTGGGGATATATGTACAGCTGACAAAATACAATTGGATTAGCTGGGGAAAGAATTTGCCTGTGCTCATCTATGTTTAGCCTTCAATGTGCAGTGAGTGTTAGTTGACAAAAGATTTAGAAAGCAAGCTAAAAGGTCGTGGCTTCAAAACCTGTGCAAGCATAACTGTACCTCCCTCAGCAGCTACTGGCAGGATATCAGCAGTTCTGTGCAAGGCTGAGTTGCTGCTAGACAGCTCCCGTATGTACGTATAAACATTCATGAATGCTTTCTGTGTAGCAACGACAACCCAGGCATTGCTGAAGGATTTCCTACTCAATGTGCATGTTAATGAGTTAAGTAAGGGTTAAAAAAGAAAACTCCTTACATCGCAAGGCTTCTGGCTGTCTTTGTTCTTACAGTTCTTATCGATGTCGGGATGCGAGCACAGGACATTGACCACGTCTGGGCACCCAAACTTACAGGCAAAGTGGAGAGGTGTTTCAAAGCCCTGTAGCACACAAACAAACAGAGCAAGATCCAATAGAAACACAGTCATTAACTATGTTTTGAAAGAATCTAATCTGGTTTAGCCCATATGGTAGAAGAACTCACAGCCTTATCTGGAGTGTTGAGGTAAAGATCTACAATATAGCGGATACGCTTCTGCAGCATAGCTTCCTGGTCATCTGGGTACATGAGGCGCATAAACTTGGGGTTTTCCAAAGTATCCAGCAGCAGCTGGGCGATTCCCGCCTGGTTCTCCTTGGCTGCCACATGCATTACGTTGTACCGGCAGCCCTCCTAACCAGACAAAACAGTGGAACAAATTTTTGGATCAGGACATAATCCTCTTTAATCTCCTCTCAACAAGAAAGAATACTCTATTTTGTCCAAAAGCAGCATCTGGCCTTAACTTCACCTGCTGAAGTTAGGAATTTATCACATTTATTGCTTTTTTATTGACTAAGGCTAATGCTTAATAGTTATTTTATTTTATAATATAGTAGCATTGATTTTGCAGGTTTAAAATACCAACTTCTAAAGATTTAATACTTTGAATTAAAAAATTATACATGTGTTTTCAAACTGACGTGCAAGATTCATTAAACACGCATATACGCCAGGTCATATTTTAAATTTAGCAACTGCATGCTCGTCAAGGGCATAAGCTGACAGGCTGGCGCCGATGTGGAAAACACGTTTATATATCAACAAATAACGTTCCAAGTAAGGCTATGAATCTCTATTAATAGCTAAGAGTTTCCACAGAGTTTGAGAAACCACGACAGTACTGCTACCTCAAGCTCAATCCATGCTGCCTGTTCATTTGATTCCAGTTTATATCTCTCCTATGTTTAGGATAACTGTTCCAGAAACAGACAACCTGAGACCGAGTACACCAAGGAATTAACGTTATGTCCTCACCTGTACGATAGTGGGATTATCTCCTGAGCCAATGAGATAGCGTGGGTTGCTCAACACCAGTTCGCCGAAGGCCACCTCGTCGCCCTTCTCCACAGCTTTCCTCAGTTTGCCAGTCAGGTCCTGGGTTCGTGGGCTTTTGAAACTGTTGGCCCGCTCCCGGTTGATGCTGTCAACCTCGATGTTGTCTGGCGTGGAGAGGGAGAAGAGAGTGAAGGACAGGCACTGTGGTCAAAAACTCCCATAGATTGTTCAAGGCTGGCGTGCATCTGTTTGGTTTTCTGTTTGTGTCACATGATACCTCAGATACTAATGACCTGACAACACTTGGAGCAATGATGCACCTGTCCACCATATTGGCATTTTCAAAATTACAGCGATTAGTTCCAAGAGGGCACTTCAATTAGAGACCGCAAAAAGAAGAAAAATAAATAAATCACAGCAAATTATGCAGATAATTTCTGTGGATAAACTGTCCTACCAAAAAATTATCTGCTGTACACTGCTCACTGTTATTAGGCAATACAAGACTTGCAGAAAATTAGTCAATTAATATGTTAACAGGTAAATTAACATTTTTGAAAAGCGGTCTTGCTAATGGCAGGGATGCAAAGTACAACAGTTTCAATAACTCTATTAGGAAACACATGCAATATTATAGCCTTATACCTTTTATAATACAGGAAGCATTATATATACAGGAAATGTCTGGTTTTGAGAGCACTGACCTTCTACATGACCCAGAAGATCAGTGGGCCATACCTTGATGTAACCTAGGTTGAACTTCTACACACAGGATACTGATTGGGGCCCTTTTTACAGAGAATTTTCACACGTCATAGCTACTTACCTTTACTAATGACCAGACCGGGTTTGACAGGAGATAAACAGGGTGTAGATTTGTTGGGAGAGGGGAAATAGTCACAAATCCCCTTTGCGAACCTCTCAGCATCCTCACGGTTGGAAAAAGCTTTGAAACGGGCTCCCTTCATCATCTTTACAGCTTGAAGTGCATCTTTCTTATCTGTGTACACATGTGCTCTCTCTACAGACAGTAAAAAACACACTCAGAATTAGCTTTTCATTCCTGATTTTTGTTGTTTGTTAATGTGGCTTTCTAACTGGTGGATAAAGGATTTGTTTTGCATTATTTTCCTTTCTGTCCAGTAGCTTGTAAACTCATATTTTGATGAGGTAGAACCTCAAAGTGCCAGTTGCAATAAAAGCCTGCACTGACAGATTAACATTACCAGCATTGATTTCTGTAGTAGCTCAAGATTAATTTAGATCAATAATCTATTCCAGAGAGGTCAGGCAGTCCTACTGCCCCTGCTGCTTACCACCAAAGCCATAACAACAAATCTTGTCATCCACTTAACAAACAAATGTGGATGTCAGGCTACATCAGCAGCAAGTCGGCCAAAACAAATACAGAAACTGAACAACAGAATAGATATCACAAATAAACAAACATGCAACATGATAATCTTTTAAGGTGCCTCAACTCAGTATGAAGTCAAAAGTTAAAGCTATCAAAGAACACAGCGCTCACCTGAGTCGTGTTCTTTTTAAGGCTTAGACAATAACATTGAAGAATTGATACATTCAGACAAACGTATCATAATTGTTTTAATTGAATTTATATATTTATCATGTATGTTTCCATCCGGTACTTACACCAGATAGCAAAGCATTTTTCCACTTTCCTGCAATTCCAAAATTCAAGACCACCTGGCAAGTAATCCTGAACTATGATGGAACCCTTGCAAAATCTCAATATGTAAAAGTAAAATCAGTACGACATCACACAAAGTAACAAGCTGAGTCTCTCTTACCATTTCTAGCCAAAACATCCTCCCACAGAGGACATACTCCATAATAAATGTTTGGAGACACTTGTGCCGGTTTTGAAGGGGTTTCCGTTACGGAATGAGAGTTACTGCTTTCGGTAGAACTGTTAGAGGTCATCTTTACTGCGATCTCCTCTTCCTCTGGAGGATTGAGACCCACACCGTAGCCAAAGTCCAACTCTTCATTGGCAGTCTCAGTGGGGTTGCTGCTTGTTGCAGCAGTGGTGGGTGCAACTGCTGAGGTGGCACTTGACACAGGTTTACCATGATCTGCGGCAACACTGCCCAAGACGCCTGATGAAGAGCTGCTGTCCAATTCAGTAGCACTGCTCTCTGGCCCGGCCAGGACTCGGGCTAACTTCCTCTCAAAGGTGGCTCGGGTGGTAGTTGTGATAGGGCCGCACTTGAGGCCTGCTCGGGCAAACTCCACACGCAATTCATCAGCACTTAGCCCCCTCAGCCTGTTCAGAACAGCCTCCATACTTCAGCTCCCTACAGCACAACACATGATATACTTCAACAATTGTGACCAGCAGTTAATGAACTAAACAACCACCATGTAGAGAAACTTACTTAGCACTAATTACACTTACAGAATTTACACTTTTGTTTCAATTAATATTTTACTGTACAGTTACTAAGTCAATACTTGTGAATGCCAATTAAAAATCACAGTTCCAGGATTATAATAAACATAATTTGGACAAGATGACATATTTACATATACAGTTCCACTACCATTTACTTAAAAATAACCATATATTAAAAAAACGTTAATTTGTACTAGTTCCCTTTAAACCACATGAACACATTTTATTTAGTTTGGCATTATTTAGCATACACACACTATAACCAGGTCATTACTCATAAAACTAATATTGGCATACAAACCAAGTGGTGAAATTAAATGACAAAATGAGTTTAGGTTATTCCATTCCACTACATTCCCCATAATGAGCAATCCAACAGCCTGCATAATGCTCTGTGTGCACATTAATATTAAATGGCATCCATCTTGTTATACTCGGGACAAGCTGCTATCCATTGTAAAATATAATACAGCCTGATTTTACCAACAAGTAAACCCTTCAGTGCCAAGTATTTCCAGGTAGGTTACACAAATCTATGACACAGCTCGTGTCTGCTCAACAGCTACAAAGTCTTTCACAAAAATAAGTCCCTGTAATGTAATACAGCACTGCTACTGAACTTCCGTATACCCATATTTTTAACCCAATACATTTGATCGTACCACAACCAACCACTAACGTGGGACTAGCATCTGCTAGCTAGCTTGCTAACCAACATGTCAGTTTTAGCAGCCGTGGAGTGTGCATGGCAAAGCTAGCATGAGGGAAACTGCTCGGATTAAAATTTGACTGACAAGAGTTAACCACAACATTTGGGCTAGAATATTAACGATTACAAATACACAGAAAAGGGTCTAAATTAAAACAATATTAGTCGGTTCATTCGCATGCTGTCACGCCCAAGAATGTCATTCGAGGTGGGTTTTCGGGCTGTAACGTAACGCATTTGATGTGTTCGTGGTGATAATGCCGATATAAAACCAAAGTGTACGTGATGACATGTAGTAACAAATTTACCCCTATACTTACCAGGGAACATTTTTATTTAATACACGCGGAGCTATCTTTGTTTTGCACAGATGAACTATCGGACAGACACAAAGCTGGACACGGTCTGGAATAGTCTCATTGTTTACAACATGATCTGCGCATGCTCACTTTCAAGGGAGGGCGCACGCTGCATTCCAGACCTGTGGGAAAACTCATAGGTGGACGACTTGAAGGTGACAGGCGTCGAACAAAAAGTGAATTATCACATTTCTCTCGGCAGCGATATACTAGATAATTTGCAAGATACCTTACACTCACTATACTGAAAAACGTGATCGCTGAACTCCTACACTACGCCAATATATGTATCATGGCCATTTATTTTCGGTAATTTAAACATTTTTATAAAAACACCACTCAAATGATCTTGCCGGTGGCTAACAAAGTATGCGCCTGGTGTGTATGTCAAAAGCAGTTCCATTGTTGTCTTGACATTATATCTTTATTCTTTGAGTTGTACATTATCTAAATGTCCTTCTGTCCTAGAATACCATACAATTTGCACGCTTGTTCGTGACAACAGTTTCGTGGAGAAAATAATTTAAAAACAAAACAAAAAAACAGAAAGCTGCTCAAAATAATTTCTCTTAAATGTACGCACTTTACCCCCCCACGACTAGTAGTAGCATCATGTTCTCCCATGCAGACGTGACTAATCCAAGGAAGCGGTAACCTAGCCTAGCAAAGTCTAGTCTACAACACATTTACCTATTTAAAATGCTAACGAATTGGTGCAAAGGTAATGTGTCACGCCAAATAATATTAGTGTTGACACAGTCCCATGTATGCAGGCCAATATGCTCAGGCATGTATAGGGCAAGCCGACAGCAAGACGATTCTCGTGATATTTATACAAGAACGGACTTAAACACGAGTTGAGCTTTCTATATAGATCCTTATCTGTTAAAGGCGTAAGCAAATAGAATTAAAGTAACGCTAGCTACACAATCCCCCCTCTAGGAAGCGGAGTTTGACAAGCATGCTAACAGTCGGTAGCCACTTAGCAAGAGAAGAAGCTACTCACTCATGCCACCGGTTAGCAATAATATATATTAATATGTACGATAAGACCACAGTTCTTGTATTCTTACAGTACCACAGTTAACTGTATTGCACTGCTGGTTGAAAATAATATTTTAATAAGAGCATGCCCACCTCCTCCTTTCTCCCCCGGTACTGTTGCTAGGGGTCTTCTCACCGCGACGGTTTCAAAATGCAGAGCGCGAGGACCCGGCTGCCTCGAACACAGTGCCTGAACAAAATTAACACCTTAAACGTGGGGGAATAACAAAGAACTTGAGCCATATTTATAAAGTATTTGTAGACAACAATAATTGAATGAGCAAAAACTGTAATGACAGATGAATAGTGCAATTTTATGATAAATACAATAACATCTCCCAACACAAATATTAAAACATATGATTGACTTAATACCAATATTTGAAGAAAAAAAAAAAAAAGCAGATACAACAAGGTTTAAGCACAGAGCGCAGGTGCCATACCAAATGTTAATACATACTACCGAAACGCAGCGAAAGGTAGTTTGGAAGATACAGTCCAAAAGACTTTTTTCAAAACACAGTATATTAATATATTTGTTGTTTGTGTCTCAGTAAGCATTCTCCTCAAAATATTAATTGTTCCTTTGAAAATTCATATGCATACAATGAACGGTGTTCCAAAAAAAGTTTTTATATTGCGGGAGCAGCTACAGCACAGTTGTATGCAGAAAGCTAGCATCCAATGACCCCTCCAACAGTGACATTTTAGTGCAGCTGTACCAGAATTACTAAACTGCTTTGATTAGCGGTTTGCATTTCTCATTTTGCATTTAATCTTTGTTACACTATCAAACAATTATGACATTACAATCATACAGAAAATTATGTGTATTTATATATTACATTCTGCAAACAATTAACTCATCCCCTTACCCATGAACAGTCATAAAACAAGTATAACATCTGATTCAGGGGTGGTGGTTTTTAAAAACTACAGTATGTACCAAATGTAACAGAAAATGAACACATCTGATTGCACCTGCTGTTAGAAGTAGTAATATTTCTGCTTCATCTTGCCACTTTCTCTCAGTCAGTTAAGTTTTGATCATCTAGTGTGCGATGTCAGTTCATGTGACCCAATTATGTTACAATAAACCATTCAGTGAATATTTGCACACACATACAATATAACGCATTACATCTTGCACACACCCTAAAGCAGAAATATGCTCATTCAACTCAACTTAGTCCTTTACAACACACTAAAGATTGCTTAAGGCTTTTTTGCGTATGAATTACTGCAGACCATGCTAGACAAAAACACCTTCATCCACAACTAGATTGTTTTTAGAGGTTAAGAACCCATGGTGATATGGTTACAACAAATGTAAGAAACACTGCATTTTAACAGGGGCAATACAAATGAAAAAACTGACCACAACTGTGCATGACTTAACGTCATGGAAAAAAGTGACGCCGTTTCATCATCGATTGCTTAGAAACCATGTGGGTGTGTAACCACGTCAGGTAAATCATAGATGAGCAACTTCACTCGTACACAGGCACAACAAAATGGAACAACAGTTCATAGCCAGTCCGTGCACACTCATGGTTTGCTTCCGTCACCATAACCACTTTTTGAAATAATGTCAGCCATCATTAAGCAGCATCAAAGCCACTGATTTCATATTACAAAAGGAGGATGACAACTAATTACCTTATAGCGAGAAAAATTACTGACTCAATAGGGGATAACTGGCCCAAGATCAGACGGTATTTGTATCTATGATGACAAAACTGAAGATGAAGGGTGGGGGAGGGGAAGTCCATCTGGAGAGGCTCTCAGATAAGTTGTAATTCCTTAACTCTAAATAAATAAATGTGACAATAGCATAAGAAAAATATAAACAACCGTCAAATGAAGAGGAAAGAATAAAGCTATGGTATGTAAAGTATTACTTTGCAAAAGCACTTCTGTGCTGATGGGATGCCAAATGTTGGCAGCAATTGTTAAGAAAGCAGAAAGGGAATAAGGGGCTAAAAAGTGCCTTTGTGGATAAAACTCCACTCTCCCTCTGTTGGCCTGAGTAAAGTTCTTCTGTTATGATTGCTGCTGTTCTGCTTCATTATTATTTTCAACCACCATATTGTTTAGCAACGTCGATGATTTGGAGATGTTTTGAAGCTCTAGTTGAGCGAGTTCCTCCTCTGTGTTTGTCCACGAGCTCATTGACTCATGTACTGTTACAGTGTGCTCCTCCATCTGCCTTTGGAGGCTGTCCATCTCCTCCCTGAGAAAAAAACACAACAAAAAAACAAATCTGGCATTTGGATAGCTGCTCAGCACGACACAACAAAAAGCTTCATGTAGGTATGTCGATACAGTAATTTGGTTAGAACAAGAGGCTCACTTGAGCTGCCGTAGACAGTTGTGCAGGTTGTTGAGGGCCTCTTTGTTTACAGAAGTTGATGGTTTCAGCAACTCATCCAATAGGGAGGCAGGCACTGGGCAGTCTGGAATCTTGACTGGCGTCACTGGGTTGGATGGGTTCCCCTCACTTTTCAGCTCCATGCGCTGCTGCTCAACCAAACCATCATTACAGAGATGTATTTAGTCATTTATCTTCAGCAGGCATTTCTTACTTGGCCTTTAAACCTTTCTAAAGAGGATGGGGGCATTGTAAGCATTACTCATAAAAATTAATGGGTACACCCATAAAAACATAGCCAATACACACTGCTATGAAGTAGGAAATGCTAAAAATACACACAATATTTTTCAGTTACAAAGATTTTTTAATTTTGAAACATGATAGCTAAAAGTATTTGCTAATGATAGGTATTCTAAGTATCTGAAAGCCTCAATTCCAAGACACTAGAGCCTGACCAGTATATGAGAAGGCCATGGCTATAGGCTAATACTGGCTCACTGGAAGGTGTAAATGATGATAGATGAGCAAATGCCATTTTAATTGTTACAAATATTTAGTGGTTTGGCTGGAAAGCTTGTCGGGGGGGGGAAGAAACAAAAAACAAAACTGAAACTACCACAGCTTTTCACAGAGAAAAATAAGGTGACTTACCTTCCTCAGACGGCTCTGTCTGAGTTCCTGTTTGAGTTGCTGGTTCTGCAGCAGGAGTGTCTTCATGGTGTTCCTGAGCTCACCCACTTTGGCCTGCAGCATAAACTTGTCCTTCCTGGTGCCACTCATCTCCTCCTGCACAGAGTCCAGCTCCACCTTGATGTTCTAAGACAGAGAGGGTAATCTTTGGTAGTTATAAACCCTTTTTTAAAAGGGAAGGTGGCTACATATCTAACATAACTACAGAGCTCTCTTTGTCCTTTGTCTCCCTATAGACACTGTTTACTACTGTCTCCATATTTTATGATCAAGTGAATACTTGCCTGCAGAGCTCTCTGCAGGTTGTCCAGCTCCCTGTGGTGACACTGCTCCATCATCTCCAGCTGCTGCTTCTGAGCCTCAATCTCCCTCTGCCTCTGCTCCACCTCCCATTTCAGGTCCTCAACCTGAACAAACAAACAAGTCAAGTTTAATCATCAGTGTCACTGAGGGTAATTGTCCAATAACAAGTGGTGGTAGAAATGGGTTTTAGAGAAGTAGAACCCTGAATCCCTTCATAAAAAAACTCAG
The DNA here is from genome assembly GCA_036023855.1 of Gadopsis marmoratus. NCBI lineage: Eukaryota > Metazoa > Chordata > Actinopteri > Centrarchiformes > Percichthyidae > Gadopsis > Gadopsis marmoratus. The sequence goes on from JAVQJF010130135.1 coordinate 23,754, forward strand.
GGCAATGTGTGTCTAACATATCAGAGGTGGCTGGATAAAGGCCACCATCAGTCTAAACCTTGTTCAGAAGCCTTACCTCTTGGTTAGTGAGGGGCTGCTTGGCCAGTTCTTCGTCTAGTTGTTTCTGCAAAATCTGGAGCTGTGAATGGGCCTCAGCAAGCTCCTCTTGGAATCTGGACACCTCCTGAGCATGCTGCTCATCCTGAGTCCTGCAGAGTATAACATATTCAATGATAAATGAGTGGCAAGATGTACTGAACAGGCAACCCAATATTAGATTAGATTAAATCAGAAGTAATTTGCCAAAAGTCACTATATTCTTTAATCAGGCAAATGCCACATACTGTAGTTTGTGGGATTCACTCTGCAGAGCTTTGACCAGGTCCTCTTTGGACTGCAGGTCCTTCTTGATCTCCGACAGCTCCAGCATGGCTGCCCTGTAGTGCCTTCTGTTGTGGGCTGCTTCAGCCTTTGCTGCTGCCACCTAAAGGACACATCACATCATTACAATCCTAAAGACACCCAAATCCTAAAGACCCCTACGGAGCCCCTCTGGGGTCACAGTGTAGAAAAAAAAAGTCAATGTGCAATCCATGCCCTCGGTTTAGCAATCCGTTCCCTCGGTTTAGCAAGCCGTTCCCTCGGTTTAGCAAGCCGTGCGCATGGATTGCAAAACTGTGCGCACGGATTGCGTTTTTTCTACACAGCAGCAACCGGAGCGGACCATTACGCAAATGCATTTAGCATTCACATATTTAAATGAAATGTACATTTTAGATTTATTTCGGTTAAATCATCATGCATTTAGTCTATTTAGCCTTTCACTGGCCTTTGGGTAAACGATCAAGCATCGAATATTAACGTTAGAGTTGCCTCCCAATGCGCGTTAACCAGACCTTGCATCAACATGACAGCTCTGACTGGGTAATAGAAAAGACTGGCCAAATAGAATTTATAATTTTTATTATATTACATGGGGACCTCATGTAATTTAGAACTTACCCCCCTTCGCACGAGATAAGCGTGTAGAATGCTCCAAATGCATACATGTGCTGTGTTGCTGCCGTGTAGAAAAAACGCAATCCGAAACCGAGGGCACGGATTGCACATTGACTTTTTTTTTTCTACACTGTGGCTCCAGAGGGGCTCTGTAATTGCTGGACCCAGACAACCCAGTAAAACATCGAGGAGGTGGAGCAGAGGTGGGAAACTGTGATAGGCTGAGACACATGTCAGACAAGAAATTATGTCACATAACATAATACCTTCGAAGTGTAACATCGCATTAATGTAATGTAATGTAATGTAATGTAACTTCTAACCAATGAGATATAACGTGTTAATCAGAGTAGGCCACCATTTCAAGTCTGGTGAGCATCAGGTGAGTTTAGTGAGTCATTTTCTATATTTGACCCACAATGGGCCAGAAAACAAATGCAAAGATTGAGACTACAAATGTGCATTTCTTTCACAACTCTGAAAGCATCAAAACCTTATTTGTTTTGTCTTCCTTTTTCAGTGGCCTCTGCTGTCAAGACGTATTTCCCTCGGCTACAACAGGACAGATTTCATGCCAAGACTCCCACCAGAATAAAAGAAAAGTGGGATTTAAGAACGATGAGGCCTGTTTTGATCATGGCTTCCCCGATCTGGCCTGCAGATGCTCTCATTACAGGAAAGAGCAACTGAGTGGACTCCACCTTGGAAGATGAAGTCTGACAAATGCTGTGTATTCATCATGAAAACTGAATTTACAATACTGTTTCAGAACCAACGCGCCACTTCAAAGTTTGTTAAATGATAAGGGTTTGAAGTGAACATATTCTGTGCCTCCACATAACAAACAGCCACAATCATGTTTTTGATTTGTTTGTTATTCATGCTTTTTTTAAAAATGCAATGATTTGTGTTAACTGTGTGCATGACGACAGGATGCGCTTTGACTGGATGTATCTAAAAGAGTAGTTTCTATTAAGATCTAAATATAAATAAAGTAATGAAATGCATTTGTGTGCCGTTGTGTGCTTCTGAATGTCAACGAAGATTGTCTCTCATACGCACTAAGAAGAACTGTGTTTGATTTGCTGATGTCTTTTTAAAAAGGTGTTCATTTGTCTTATAATAACATCAGCGAAGCATTTATTTCCTTGTCTGCACATATTTCTCATGAGGATGCATAAAGGCCCACCTCCTAACAAGTCCCCACTGCTACACCAATACAACAAGTAAGAAACATATTCCTGCATGCACAGGCCAGTAGTTCGAAACAGAGGTTGTTGCTTGTTCACCATGTTCATGGAACAAATCTCTTTTCAGACCCAATTTGTTGGAGGACAGTTGGAGGAGCAGAGGAAGGCTGAAGCGCCTTGAGGAATAGTGTTAGAAACCTAACGTTTAGCAGTGTGCTTACTGCAGGGTGACTTGCCTTGTTATCATTGTGCTGATTAAAAGTGCAACATCAGGCCGAGACCTCACTGAATTAAACATAGGCTTCAGAAGATAAATTATTCAGCTCCTCATTTTTGTTGCAACTGATTCTCTCCGACTCGTCTTCTACGCTCTGATGCCACCTGGTGGTGAAACCGTTAAGTAGATTTCACCAAGTAAGTAAGCAAGCAGGTTAAATGTGTTAAAGGACGTCCAAAGCAAACAACCTCGTAGTTTAAACTCAGCCCGAAACAAACACCTTTCCTGAAACGCGCTAACAACGCTATAAACTACTTTACCCACAATGCACTGCGATGCGTAAACAGGAAATGCCCGTCTCGCCCCGGTTGGCTGCGGAGACGTTGCTGCAGCAGTGAATCTCCCAAACATATAGCGGTGGATGCTTCTGCTTTGCCTTTTGCTTCCTGTGCAGATGAAGGCTAAACGCTTCTGATGCGAATCATAAAGTTTGTGCCAGAAGACCGAATTAGCGTAACGCCGGTGATGCTACGTGGCTAACGAGCAGCCGGATGCAGCAGCTCTGGTGTCTGTTAGCAGTTAGTGTGTGGCGGCGACAGTAAACGGGCCGATTTTAAAACGATACGCTACATTAAACAAGACTGCGTGCAGCCACGAAGCAGTGCGACATGAAGCCGCGTTTACTCACCACAGTCGTGTGTGGTCCGTATTAACATGAGCGCTCGCCGGTGGAACGGAAGTGGTTGCCAATGGAGACAACAGACGCCTGGATAGATTGACCCTCGAACTGAACTCAGCATGGTGAGTCAAACTGGTGCCAGGGGTCAACGTTTCCGGGGTTTGTCGGTGTTAACGGGACTCTTTGAAAAGGATAAGCGCGTGTTTTCACCCACTTTGTATCATGACTTTGCTGTTTGCAGCTGTGACGCAACTCATCATATGTCACTGTTGCTTACAGGCCAGAAAGCTGAAGGGAAATCCATCCAAAAGTAAGTTCCTCGAGTGTGATTTAAATGCGGACGCGCCACAGTTTTAGCGACTGTGTTATGTTACCGTTGCAGGAATTCACCTAAATTAAGCCACGTTTATTTTATCTAGCCAAAATCTGATGTACATACCAGTGTGGGGAGACCAAACAGCAGTGTAGCAGAGAAATAGCAATACATTTTACAACCAGGATCTTCAGTACAGTAATGCTACAAGACACAGAATAAAAGAAAGACACTCTGCGACGTATAAGAGCTGGTAGCAGAATAATCAGAATGGAGCGTATAGACATAATAAGTGAAAGGGTCCCAAGCTTGTGTAAAAACTTGAGCCCTAACCGTTTCCCCAAGGTTCAATCGGAGATGACGATCTGCTTGACAGCTTATTTGATGATAAAAGTAAGTGAGCAGAGCTGCCGTCTTTAACCAAACCAGATTAATCATCATGGTATTGCCACTGGGAAAGCTTCACGTGTTCTAACGCTGCCACGCAACAATTTACTCACCAGGACCTCCAGCAAGGGGAAAAGCAACTCGCAGTGGACCTGCGAGTCGGTAAGTTGGAGGAATTCAAGAGTTACATGCCACCAATTAGAAATTGTAACGCTTCCTGTTTGGGAGTTACGTATTTATTTTTCTTCTCCAGCTCTTCCACCGCTGATAACATCTTCAGTATGCTAACAGAGGACCTAAATAGGGATGGTGGGGACACTGAGGTATGTAGACAGAGATGAAAAAGGGGCACGTGTTCATATTTTAGCATATTTGTATTGTGTCTTAGTTAATGTTTTCTTTTCTGTCCTAGGACTCCGATGTCTCAGCAGCAGATCCCAATGACATACTGAAGAACATTAAGGTAGGTCACTATAAACTGTGGGAATGCAGAGGCATGTGCACGGTGTCATGTACTGACTTTCTGTCTGTCCTTGTACAGGACACGGATGATATGGATGCTGACCTTTTTGCATCAAAGACAAAGCCTAGTTCAGCTCCTGCCCAAGCGTTTGGTAACAAAGGGCCAAAGAAAGACTCTTCCATGTTAGAAAGTGATGTAAAACCACAGGGAGCAGGTAATTCAGTGCAGAGTGTTCGCGCCTAAATTGTTTCCTCATTATTAGCGGCTTTGAAGTTAACGGTAATAGCAGCATTCAGAGAGAGCTGTGTCTCCCCCACACTTCACTCAGATGAACCCACCACAGGAGGGAAGATGCCAAACTCTGCACCTTCGTCTGCAGCACACACCTACAGGAAGTTCACTTTCTCCGGTGAGTGAGTCTCCCCGTCCCATCCATCTCTGGCACTTTATATAACTCAACAGATGTTTACTTATAGCGTTACTATGTTTTTCCTCAAACTGCTGCATGTAGACAGTGGTGGTGGTGGTGGTGATGATGATGAAGGTCTTGGTCAGACACCTCACACTAAAGGTACATTTGCACAGATATGTGTTTGACCTACTTGTAGCTGCGTGATACCAGTGGGCGGTTTCAGCGGGTGTCTGTGGGTAGGTTGAACAGGAGAGGAGCACACAATGCAAAGTGACAACATTTGTCGGATATCCCACACAACCGTACAAAGCTAAAGTCAATGTATAACCATATAGTGAGTTACTCACATGCGTTACGGTTTCTTTGGTACACTTGTGCAATCTAATGCAACAGCCCTCCAATAAATCCTGTATTGTCGAGCTGACTGCCTTATAATAAATGGTGTTTCTAATATTTTGTCCAACCCATTTACATTAATGAGGGGTTCAGTAAATAAAAAATGCTTCTCAATAATAAATAGATCTCATATTGAAATATATTTGAACATTAAAGAAATGTATCGTAATTATCTTAGCATATGCATCTAAAATACCTCATTATTATTATTATTCACTGCTTTACAGTCTGGTGTCCAGTAACGGTATAAAAAGGGTAAATAATCAAATTTCCACTGCAGATGTAGACGACCCCCTGGCTGATCTACTCGATGACTTGCTTCCAGATGAAACCAAGCCCGAATCTAAATCCAGCACGAGGCAGGCCAGACCTGGAAAATCTGCGCCCTCTCCCTCAGCATTCCCTAACCTAAAGACGGAACCACGTGAGCCTTAAATGATCCATAATTTGTTATTTTCAAACTCTTCCATGCAGTCAACCACTAAAGTTCTGTGTGTGTGTGTATTCTTTCTTCATAAGCCAAGGCAGCAACAACAAAAGGTGCTCTTACGTTTGATGATGATAAGGATGACCTAATAGATGCACTCGGATTTGACACTGATAAAAAGAAAAAAGAGGCCGCGCTTTGGTCCAACAAGGAAAGGTAGAAGCTTTGCTCTCACGCTTGCTGTCTCACTCTTATTGTTGTCTTTATTTATAGTGCTCAAATGATAAATAATTGCTGCTTTAGTGTTTTGGGGTGCTGCTAAAGCCAGACTTTAACATATCTATTCTTTGTTTTTGCATCTTAACATGGCATACGGTGCACCATGTCTCTGACCCCTTTCCCTCTGTTGTGTGTAATCGCAGGAGTGAGGCCCCTCAGAGAGCTCGTACTAGACTAGATGTGATTCTGGAGAATTTGTCTTCGCCTCCACTTCTGGAGCGACCTCCGACGGGCGAGAGGAGGGACCAGCCTCAGTGTCAAGAGAAGCAGCAACAAGAGAAGACCTCCGGCGTGAAAGGTAATAAACCACCATGGCCGCCTTCTTAGCATAAGTATGAGCGAATGCAGTTTCAAGAGAGCTAATTATTTTGTTCGCATTTATCAGAAACACTTTTAGAAGATGACCTCACATTTGGCTCCTATCAGCCCACTCTCATGTCCATATCCGAAGGGCGCCAGTCCCGCAGGCAGTCTGTCAGGTGTGTGTCCAAGCTTAGTGTTTTACATCAGGCTGTTTTTGCCTTCCATAGTAAACTGAACGTTATACATTTTCTTTGTATCATCAGATTTTCTACGGAGGATGTCGGTTCCACTACCCCAGAGAAGAAACTAAAACCCACCACCCCCACTCGACACCGCAACTCCGCTGACTGGCTAGGCCTCAAGACGAACGACGACTCTTCCTTTCTAGAGGGTGATGACAAAGAGACCAAGACTTCAACAGAGTCTCCCAAGGCTCCTTCCTCTCCTTCGTTAGAGAGAAGACCCTCCCTGACTGGCAGTAAGGCCACATCTGCAGCAAAAATGTCAGCAGACACCACAGCCCCAAATGATAATATCACCAAACAGACCAAGCCAGAGATCTCTAAAAGCCAGAAGAGCGGTGAAGAGGATGACTGGTTATCAGGAGCACTGAGCAGGAAGAAGGCTCTGTCAGTGTCAAATTCCGAGGGAAAAACGGCCAAGCAGGAAGAGTCTTTAGGCCTGGGAGAAGAAGTGGATCTGGGGTCGATTGTTAGGTACTGTGGACACAACAAAGCGACACATACACTGACAGAAGAAACTTGCTTCGCAGCACTTAATGATAACCTGCTCTTGTCTTCAGTAAACAAGTTAGTGCACGAGCTCCTGGGGGCAGAGAGGACTCTCTTACATCTGTTAAGGAAACTAGGTAAGATATTTGTCATGTAAATCCATTAAACCCGTGTACTGCATGTGACACTTGTTTTGTTCGGGTTTTTTTTTCATTCTCTTGTTTTGTGCAGCAACACTTTTCCTGGACAGCCCGGCCCCTCTGCTCAGTCCACTCCTGTCAGAGAGAAGAGGATCCGGCAAGGTACCTAATAACTACTCTTCAGTTACATTTTAGAATAAAATTCAGATTGCATGACAGCCATACTTTTCAAAGCTGCGTCCCTCGCTGGCAACTCTGCACGTTTACAGCAGAAGCCTTCCTTTTAAGCCGTTAATCAGCCATCTTGTGTTATCAGACCCACAAGACCCACACCTAATACCTCTTTCTACCTTGGATCACGCTATGCTCATAATCTACGCGAATCAGCAACTCACATTCTACCCCCTCCTGTCATACAGATACCATTCCCACTTGCACCTCAACCCCACCACAATCCCCTTCTATAGTTACTGCGTTTACACCCACCTGCCACCAGCACTACCTCCCCTCCACCTCAACGTCGTCCTCACAATCCGATCTCCCTGCTAAAGTAGACCTTGGAAAAACTAAGTCTCATCCCTCAGATTGCCCTCCTGGTCCCTTACCTGCCTCTGCAGCAGGCATATCTTCTGAAAAGGTGACGCTTACAGCAGACAGCCTGCAGCAGCTGCTTCTACAGCAGAAGGTCAGGAGCATAAGAGTCTGTACTTGCAGATTCATTCAAAATGTAACAACGCGCTTGTCGCCGGGTTCGTTCTTGACTTGCTCACTCTTCACCTAAAGATGATGCAGTCTCAGCTGATGGGTCTAGGGGGTGTTGTGGATGCGGATGCAGGGGTCCTGCAGAGACTCAAAGAGAGAGAGCAGCAACCCGGAGATTATCAAGCTTTTCAGGCTCGCATCATCCAGCTGGAAGGACAGGTAAAGCTGCTGTAAGAAGGAATATCCTTCCCAACTGCCCCAGCTTCTCTTCCTATGTTTGCTCCATGTACCTGCGCAGCCTGAAACTCCTGTGTGTTATTGTCCAGGTGAAGACGCTGCAGCTGGAGCGAGACCAAAGCCAAATGCTGCTAGAGAATGTCCAGCAGAGGCATAAAGTGGATATGGCGCTGATGGAGAACACACACAAGTAGTTTATTCCTAGACTGCACACACACACTCTGTAATGTGCATGCGTATATGTTTAACATACATTAAGCATAATTCCCTGCACTTCAAGCAGCTTGTGTGTGTGTGTGTGTGTGTTTGCTTAACACATCCTGTTCTGTGCACACCCAGGGCTTATGTGAAGCTGCTCGAGGAATCGGCAGCCCAGAAGGACACACAAGCGCGGCAGGAGTGTGAAGACCTAATGGATCGCCTGGCCGCGGTAACACGATCAGCCGAGCAGGAACGCTCAGAGCTGCAGGCTCAGTACCAGCGCAAACTGGCCCAGGCCCAGCGAGACCGAGACCGCGAGGTGGAGAGACTCCAAGACCTCCAGAGGTACACCAGGCAAACTCTATAATAACAACATACTGATTCTGTAGCAAATACTGTATTATGACATTTATTCAACAGTTATCAACACGTACTGACTGAGAAGTCGTCGTTAAAGTAATATACAAAAGAGTAACGAAAAGATGAAACAAAACAATATTAGTTTCATAGCCACCACAAGACACAGCAACGTAGCAATCAGTAAAGCTAGCCTCCTTTGCTTTATCAAAATTAACAAAAAAATATCCAAATGTACTTTGGATGAATCAGATCACTCGGCTTAATCTTGATATTATATAATGTAGTTTAATCTTTCCACCCATCCGGTTTACTGGGTTATCTGGATAACCTAAGTAATACCCAGAATCCCCTCAAATCTGGAATATGGGCCGATGTAAAAAGACCTGCTCACCAAAATTTTTCAGATAACTCCGTACATCCCAGAATGACAATCATATATTTTATGATAAATAAATTTGTCCTACTTTGCCGTAAAGGAAATCTATATTGGAAATGAAGAAAGACCACGAGGACCAGGTCCGGAGGCTGAAGAAATTAAAGGACGAGGAGATTGATGCAGTTACAAGCGCAACATCTCAGACCAGGTAAGATGTTATCAAAGGACACAAGTCCCGTTTGCAAGCATACTAGTATTTATACTCCTGTTTGTGGTTTTTGTGTGAAATAACAGTTTCAGTGCTGATATGTCCATAATATACATACACTATATATCAAGAGCAGAGAACTGCGGAATGTTTTACTTTTAACAGTGAGCCTGCAATTATTATTTTTTTATTGCTGACTTTCTGTATCCAAAAGGATTGGAACCGTGACCAATCAGTCTTGGTCAGGATTTCAGAGATTTTTGTAATACCTACTCAGGGTCTTAAAAAGTATTAAAAGGTCTTAATCTGCATTTTACGAGGTATTATTTTTTGCAACATAGATTTAGACAGACTGCCTATGATTTTATGACATTTATGGCCAATGTTGTTTTTCTTAGGCCAAATAGAAATGTTTGTTAATGAAAATGTTTTGTTAATGAGAGAGAGAGTAAGTATGTGACTATGATTACTTTTAATAAACCTTGTCTTTGGGTTAGTCACTACTTTATTCTCTTGATTTTTGCAATCCCAAATTAAATGTACTGGTATAGTACTGTAAATAAATTAAAAAAAAAAGGTACGGTATGTTGCTGAATATGTCTTAAAATATGTTGAAACGGTCTGGAATTTAATGTCAGGATTCCTGCATATACCCTGCTACTAATATGTGTGTGTTTGTTTTTTTGGTCCAGGTCTCTCACAGTGGTGATTGAGCAGATGGAGCAGTTCTCCTCTCAGCTGGGAGAGCTTTCGTCTCGGGTGGAGAGCGCACATGAACACACGGCTGACGGCCTGAAGCAGGGGGCACGGCACAGAGACGAGCAGCTTCAAAGTACCTCAGACACACACACGGTGTACAAATAGGTCAAGATAAAAGTTATCAAAGAGCATACTATAGTTACTATCACACTGCAAGTGGGTTAAGGTCATTAACTTAAACGTTTCAGTGATGCAGGACCGTCTGGCCCAGCAGCAGAAAGCCATGGCGGAGGAGCGAGCTTACCTCAAGGAAATCATTTCCAGGATGGACACTCAGCTCAGTGAGCAGCAGAGACACCTTGAGAAGGTCAGCGTAAAAATAAAGTGTTTTTAGCATGACTGCATTTGCTTTGACAAAGCAGTGCAGCACAAGTGCATACTGTTGTGGATTTTTCCTTTTCCACGTCCTACTCGATCTGTTCAATAACGATGTGAGACAAATCCAAGTGTAGTCTCGTTTATTGAAGCTTCAAGTTACTCTCATACAGAGGCTATGCTGTCTGCAAGAGAGTACAGAAAAGTAACAGTTGCTCTGGGATTTTATAGTTTCGAGGTCATCCTCTCCAGATGCACTTAGATAAGGGAAAGAACACACATACAAGCCTGTATGAGTTAAAGGGGAGGGGGTAGGGTTTTGTTGCAGGTCACAGATAGTATCTCTTTTCTTGCACAGGAAGGGAGTGGGGTTTATGGGGGTCATATAGT
>JAVQJF010130136.1:0-48415 GCA_036023855.1 Gadopsis marmoratus
ACCAGTCCAGGGTGTTTCCCTGCCTCTCGCCCAAATGTTAGCTGGGATAGGCTCCAGCCCCCCCCTGCGACCCTTCGGGATAAGCAGTATGGATAATGAATGAATGAATGAATGAATAAACAGTCTTCTTTTCAAAAGTCCATGATCATGTACGAATGATTAGTACTCACTTAGGTTTGGCATTAAGAAGATTATGCCGAGGATTTTATCATTTTTGATTTAGAGTCTTCAAATCTTAAAAGCCCAACTTCCTTGTTCAGATCAATGATATAGTTATTCTCTTTCAGGTCAGATTTAAACTGAGTGTGTTCCATTGAGTGTGTGTTGTTTGTCTGACACCGATGAAAGAAAAGGTTGAACTGAAATAAAACGTCTTTCTGTTCTTGTCAAAAAAACAAAATAAGAATGAAACTATGTGAGATTATGTTTTGATCTTTTTGTTGATCTGTGATGATGACGATGATAATGATGATGATGAGACTTGATTTTGAGCAGTGATTTGTCTTATTTACTCAACGCATTTACTGCACCACAAGATGGTGCTATCTTACAGATTTTTGGCCGCAATGGAAATGTCATCTGGACAACTCAACACAAATTCTGGAGAAAACTCTGATGCCCTGTTTGGGTTTATTTATTTGCTTATGTTCTGAAGCTCAGCCTAGCGCAGCCCGTCATTTATTAAATATTAAACATAGTAGTCCTCCCTACTTAAAAATAGTTAGAATCAGAGGGGAAAAGGCCCAAAAAGGTTTTAATGAATATATAATTTTATATTAAACAAAATACCTCTTACCGTCTAACACACTTTAAAATTGAGTTTTTATGTATATTTATAAAATAACTGTATATTACTACTACTCCTAATGAAACCTCTAACACAGTAAAAACTCACACAAACTAAATGGAAATTAACATAAACCGTATTAAAAGAAATAAATTGATTTAACATTGTAATTAACCTTTAATTAACCTGAAACCCTATGAGACAATGCAGAGCTCGGATCACTGACTAACATCTGCAGACTTTAGCCACATTTAATCGAAGAGAATCATTGGAGCAACTGTGAAATGTCTCACAATTTGGGGAGTAATTTGCGCAAACACCAAAAAGGTGATTTTTCTAAATTTAATTACAGCGACTTAATGAGACTCCCTAATTCCACCGTGTCTCCTAATGCCACAGGAACCAGCTTATTTTTGCTCATGTCTCATCTATTTTGCCAGAGGGAACTAATGCCAAAAACAAAACAGAAGAAAGAAGCAAGAAGGTGTGACCCAACAAACATTTACATTACAATACTATATCATTTAGGGATGCAGCTAATGATTATTATTTTCATCATCGATTTATCGTTTTATCTACAAACTGTCACAAAACAGTGTAAAAAGTCCAAGTCCATCTTCAGATGTGTTGTTTTGTCCAAAACGCAAAGAATATTCAGTTTACTATCATAGACGACTAAGAAAATCAGAAAACATTTGAGAAGTTGGAAACAGAGAATGTTTGGCATTTTTGCTAAACAAAAACAAACTTAATCGATGAATCCATTGTCATAATAGTTGCTGATTATTTTTCTTTTGATTGACTAATCGATTAATCAGCTAATCATTACATCTGTAGCCTTTTTATGAGTATTTCTAATAGTGATACTATAACAAAAGCATCTTACTGCACTTGCTGATCTCACAGTTCTCTCGCTCCACCCCGGTGTCTGTGGTGTAACACCAAGGCACTGGAGAGGCATCAGGGTTACGGCAGTAGTTATCATCTAAACTCTTATCAGGATACCTGAAAAAGAAGTCTCTTATTATTATTAGTAGTAGCAACTAAACAAAGGCCTTAAACAGTTCAGAAGCTGCGGGAGACGCAGCAGATCCTGTTTGACGAAAAAACATTGTACAGTAACACACAACTATTTACATTATCAATGAATTTGTCCAGTTAGGCACATGATAGGTCATGATAGAGATGGATACTTGAGTACTTTTCAGGCTGGTAGATGTGTTGGTGAGGGGTCTGCTGGTCCCATCTCTGACACTCTCTGCCACTCACAGTGTGGTCGACCTGCCCTCTGTAGTCCTCGCCGTTACATGTGATACATACCTCTGCAAACAACACCACACACACAGCTTCAAAGTCAGAAAAATAAATAACAGTATCCACACAGAGAGCATTTTAGTTTACGTGTCCCATAATTTCCAAATAATTGCCTTAAGAGGAACTAATAAAATTGTAATTTGTCAGGGAGGTTCCTGGAAAAGACTATGGCATTTGGAAACGTATGGGATGTACCGTCTTTGCACTGGGGGATGTAGCAGCTTTCATAACGTCGCTCAGGGTCGGTGGTGTAGCACCACGGCCCGATACGATCCCCATCTGGATTCCTGCAGTAGTTTAACTCCAGACCGTTTGTAGCTGTGGGAGTCCACCTGAGATGAGCATAGAGTTTTACAATGAGTGAAAGACTGTCTCAATTATTATACAGGTCAGTGAAAATGATTGTTTGTGTCATGCTCTCCTGGCAGTGGATTGGAAATGTAACAGCGACTATGAGGCTGAAGTGTCGACTCTCAGCTTTAATTTGAGGGTGTTTATATCCACATCAGGTCGATAGTGTGGGAGTTGGAGCCCTTTTTATACACAAACTTAAAACTGTATCAAATAATGTTTTTGGCCACTTGGAAGCTGCCTGTTACACATCCAGGGGACTAGGAGCAATATTAATGTGTATTTAAAGTGATCTGTCTGGTGACCTGGTGAAAGTCCAATATTCACTCTCCTGTTAGCTCTGGTTTGGTCTCCACCAACTCCTGAGAATGTGGCTATTCGGTGCTGAACAGGCAGCGTCCAGGGTTTTGTTTTTGCTAAAAACAAGTGCCTCCTGCTGTTGGAAACGAGGTCGAAGAGAGTCCAGTTTGTGGGCCAGAAAACCAAAACAATGGACCAAAAGAGGCTGAAAAGCTCTGTAGAGCCGAGGGGAAGTGCAGAGTCAGCTGATTATTTTCAGTGGGTTCATTTCACGTTAAATGCAAGCAACAGTTTATATAAAGATTATATATTTTGACTCTTCCAGTCCTATACTGCAGCCATCTTCACTTCCTGCTTGTTTTGCCTTCAGTCCGTTTTTTAGCAACTGAAACACACAAACGGTTGGATTGAGGGGAGGTGACTGATTGGCCAGTTGGACACAATAAACAGTTTGGCCATAAAACACTTCCTGTTTTGGTTTGTCTGTTTGTTAAGGATACTAAAATTGGGGCATTATGTCTAAAAAGGGCTGCGAGTCCTTCAATGTCACAGAGTGTGGATGTTTGCACCTCGCAACTCTCTGAATATCAGCAGTTCAACCTCGCTTCTTCACTTTAAATCCAAAGTGTTGGAGAGAGAGCAGAGTGAAAAGATACTTCGTGATGACGACTTTAAAGCGTCTCACCTGTGATCGTGAGGAAACTTGGACCACCACTGTTGGCAGGTGAGTCCGCTTTTTGTGGTGAAGACTTTCCCTCGGTAGTCTTCTCCTTTACCCACGATGCACTTTCTGACATAGACTTCATGAGAAAAAAACTACCAATCAACAACAACTCCAGTACCGATACGTCACACTGATCTCTGCAACATCACCTGAGTCTTACCCTTCTTCTCATAAAGGTCACAGTTTACATTCCTCTTCACCTCTGCGTTGTCCCCATCGCCCACCCAGGGCAGGTGTTTACAGGTGACAGTCGGACGGGTCTCGTAGTTGAACGCTCTGGTGTTGAGGGATATTTCATATATAGATTACAAGCATTACTTGTTAGTCGCATCGATTCATTGCTGGTTTTGGTCTTTATGTGGAATTAATTTACAGTAAAGAAAATTCTATAGAATATCACCAGATGTATCCTATAGTTCACTTTACAGTGAGCCATCAGGTTTACAGGTCCAACACTTACACCTACAAACTGAAAGGCACACTAACTGCCCTGAGGATGCTCTCTAGCTTAATTGATTTTTGATATGGGCTAAATAAAGTCACAAGTACAATTATTAACTCTATTATGGCCTTGTTGGGGAAAAGCGGTGTCTTGTGATGCTCATGACCTGCTGTATTGAATTAGCTGAAGGTTGGAATACCTGCAGTCCAGAGACTGTGAGCATCGGGTGGCACAGTCCTCCAGGCTCAGGCCCGGTAGCAGCAACACTCGAGCTGAGTTCCAGGAGGTGGGAACCAGCTCTCTGCCCTCAGAGCGCTGGAAGTCATTCAGCGGACTGCGGGAGCCTGTTTGTGCACGACAGAACCAGAAACCAGGAAACCGTATTTCTATGTTGTTGAGTTTAGACTGGAGTGAAGGTGCTGGCTGGTACCAGCTGCAACATTTGGGCACCAGCTTGCACACATAACCTTTGGACCAGGACAGTGCTGCCGGTTTGTGAGACCAGAGACCAGAAAAAGCTTTAAACAACAAACATCTGGTCACTGAAGCAGACCTCTGCTCCCCTTACTACTGTTACCCATTCATGCAGTGCTGGAATGTATCACAGAAACTAAAAAATAAATATTGTATTGAAAATAACAGATTCTTCATACTCTGCAAAAGAGCTACTAAACAGGTCTTTACGCTTAATCTGACGTCACAGTACTTAATACAAAAGAACAGAGAATGAATGATATTAATTCATTATAATTGAATACAAGGAGGTTAATAAAGGTTTCTCACCAGTGGCCAGTCCGACTGTCAGGAGAACACAGGGCAGCAACAGCTTCATTGTTTGTGGTCTGTGGACGATGAACACTGTTTTACAATACTGGAAGGAAGTCTGAGATCTCTGCTCTGAAGATTTGGGGGGATTAAACATCCGATGACAGGTCGACCTGATTGGTGAGAAAAAAACAAAGAAAAAACAAATAACAGCAACAACAACAACAAAAAAAAAAGAACTTCAGCAGGATGTTAGAAAGTCACGCAGACAAAAAAAAAAAAGCAGAAAACATCAAATGCTGAGACACAGACACCCACAGGAGAACACTGAGCCCTTTACTCAAACAGAGGCCCAGTGCCCCAAACGGCCGATCAATAATCAATGTTAATCATTAATGAAGGCTGGCAGTTCCAGGGACTGTCACGGTGCTCACATATCCACTGTGACAACAACGCATCCCACCATGAAACCAAATGTTCCGCATGTTTTTTCGTTCCACCCCGTCTTTTAAAAATGCTGCCAGAATAAAAGTAATTCTGTTTGCAAACGCTAGACGTCAGTAGAATAAATTCCAGGTGTTTTGTTTCTACCCCCCCCCCCTTCCTCCCTTGTTTTCCGGGAAATAAAGTGAAACTTGCTCCTTCGACACTGAACCGACACGCTTTTATTTCTTACAAGTTATTCATCGTCGGACGCCGTCAGGTAGGAAGAGGCGGGCGGTGTTTGTGACTGAGACTCTGATCGGGACCGTTTAACCTGCCAGCTGCGAATAAACTGATTTCACTCTCCGACACCGAACCGGGCGACAAAATAAAAGCCCCTCATTTAAACGCGCAGGGAGTGTCGCCAAATGAACAGCAGCGTCGTTCAACACAATGAAGTTCTGACAATGTTTAACTTGTTGAAACTGCTGTTGTAGGTTGTCAGATACAAGTACTAGTACCACAGTTGTAGAAATACTCTAAATACTAAAGGCCCTGCATCCTAAAGCTTCCTTAAGAAAAAGTGCAAACGTATTAGCGTCGAAATATCAAAAGTATTATGCCCCATATATTATATTATTGTATTATAGTTGTTGATGTGTTGATGTTTTAATCACTTTAATGTTTCTGGTAAAGGTGGAGCTGATTTTAACTACTTTATAGACTGCTGGGTAGTTTGTGAGAGACTTAAATTCTTATATTAATCTATAATAATACAAGATAATGTGCATGTCGTTCTGCCTACTGTGTGTAAACCTACATCACCTGGAGTGTTTTCTTATCTTAATCGAGGGTTTAAAGATAGAGGGTGTCTTGTCATGTTCAGTTTGTGAAGCCCTCTCAGACACGTATAAATATATATATATAATCTTCAGAACATAGTTTTCTCTCAGTGGTGTTAGAAATAAAAGCTTTACCACACCATGATAATTAGACTACTCAACGGAATTTAACCGAAGTAAAAGAACAGACTATGGTGTTGTGTGTTAAAGTATAGTCTTGTTTTCAGTTCAGGATGTCAGCTGTTAAGATGACAGAGGGGAATGTGCAGGTGGAGAGCTGTAAAGCGCCGCTGTTCTACAGACAAAGTGAACCTGCCACAGGGGAAGTGAGGATGTCGGTTTTACTCCTTCACGGTATCCGTTTCTCATCAGAAAACTGGCTCAACATTGGCACTCTGGACACTCTGGCCAAAGCAGGCTGCCGTGCGGTCGCCATCGACCTGCCAGGTGAGTCTGATGGGAACACGCTTGGTCTTTTCCACTTCAAGTCTGGACTCCCAGCCGGGACAAGCAGGCAACAGGCCCTAAAAGTGCAGGGTCCACTGTGTCTGCTCTTTGGTGATTCTATTACTACAATGTCAACTACATTATTACAAAATATTGTGGCCCTGTACTTTAGAGGGGCCCTGTGTGAAAATCAAGTTCTTTACTTTACATTTTATTTTACAAAGCATTTTTCTAAGTGAATTACCACAAACTGACATACTAAAGTTCTTTCCAAATCTGTCCATTTTTATTTCTTCTAAAGCAGAGGTTTTCAAAATCTTCCCCATGTGGCCCCCCCATCAGACAAAATCGAAACAGCTGTGCCGCACCTTTCTCTTAGCCTGTATTTGTTTACCATTAACAGTTCCTGTTTGCAGTGTACTCATGAGTTCACAGACAACTACCGCTGGGTTACTTTGATACTGAAGGAAACTTAAAAACCTCTTGATTGTCAGGCTTGTTCTGGAGGTTATAATTCTAAGCAGATTTATGGACGTTTATTTGGGATGGACATTGGAGATAATGATATCCTCGGGAAATGTGAGTGTACTTAAAATGTGTATGTGTATCATCTCTGCGTTGTTAGGTTTTGAGGTATGACCCCGATAAGGAGTGCTATTTTAGATGCAAATTGGGGCAATCGGGCGCTAAGGGCTTTCAAGTTCCTTAATTGCCTCCATGAGCTGCGTGTCACAGTCGCTGCAGTGTTGGTAAGTGGGCCAAATCAGCAGCCAAACTACAATAACTAACTTCAGCATGCACCTGTCCCTTTCACCTCATGCAGTATCTTTCACCATGTCTCTCCCTCTGTGTCTCAGTTTTAATACCTCTGATCTAAAGGTTCTGGTGTCCCAACAAATCATAGTTAAACAAATCATATATAACTTTGCTCTTGTACCCCACATGCTGCCCTCTTCTCTCTCCCCCCTCCCCCCAGGACTCGGCCGGTCTAAGTCCGCCGAGGCCCCGGCAGCGGTTGGAGAACTGGCCCCTGCTGGTTTCCTGAAAGAGGTGTGTGAGCAGCTGAACCTGAGCCCGGTGGTGGTGATCAGCCCGTCCCTCAGCGGGATGTACTCCCTCCCCTTCCTCCTCCAGCACCAGGCCCTGATACGAGCCTACATCCCCGTGGCTCCCATCTGCACCGACAAATTCACAGCAGAGCAGTACCAGAGCGTAAAGGTGCAGCCTGATATGCCTCTACTTTATATTCCTTTCTAGTTTCATGTCCTGCAAAACTTTCTTTACAGTGTGTGTGCTCTTCATTTCCTCTTGAAAGGAGAACTTGAGCAAGTGTGAATGTCAACCCCATTTGCCGGGCACGTCCTTCTCTCCCTTTAAATAAAATAAAAAAAAGAGCCTGTGGATTTTTACATGCGAGCGTGAGAGGAGCAGATATCATGTGACTTTATACTTTCACAGACGCCACAGACTTTCATCCATGCTCCCAACTATTTCAAAATTACATTTTCAGAGGGCAACGTGAAGGTGCACTGAAGGAGACGCGTTTGTTACAGAGACGCCGTTCCCCTCCAAAACAAGCCCCAACGTCTGCAGCGTCTGAGTAAACGCATAAAGAGTAAGAGCATCATGGCTGCTTGATGCTCAGTGATTTCGGGAAAAATATTTGAGCAGGAAAGTGGTGACAATGATATCAAAGTTGCTGATAACAAAATACCAACAGTAAATACAGCAGTTAAAAAGCAAGTAGTTAATGGTAACTCAAGTCCACTACATTTTTTGACATAATACAACTTTAAATTCTTATATGTTAAGGGAAGCCTTGAGTTACAAACTGTAATGAAAAGATGGTATTGCATTATGGAAAATGTAGGTTCCAGTATTTTTGGAGCTTGACCCCTTGAACGTATCCAACTTAATCAGAAGGCAAAAGTGATTATATCGCTTATAAACTGCCCCTCGAAGGCCCGGTGGGTCAAGCAGGACATCAGTAGTGTTGCACTCGGTTGTTCACATGAAAAGTGATAAATAGTTAAGGAAATGTGCGTGTGTGTCCCCCAACTTTATGTAAAAGCTAAACTAAATCACTGCAGTAGCCCTTTCATTTTTTGAACTTTTACTATGTAAAATGGAGTATATTTATATTGGAGTATTGTGACTTTTATTTAAGGGTCTGAATACTTCTTCCACAGCTGATGACAGATAATATTAAGGCCTGCCTGACTAGTCCATTCTTATTTGAATTTACTTTACTTTTATTCTTATTGACACGTAAATAAGTCACACCCAATGAAAAATAAAAAGCTTGCCTCTTATCTTTTTATAACACCTGTATGAAATTTTTTTTAAACTTGAGGTCAAATGCAGGACATCTGCAAAATCCCTTTAGCTATGGGTTTGAATTTAAAACCAAACAGATTTTATAAAAAAAAAGAGAGAAAGGAAAAGATTCATCAGAAGGCTTCTTTGTGTCCCATCTCTCCTCCAGGTCCCATCACTGATCGTTTACGGAGACCAGGACACTCCGCTCGGAGAAATGTCACTCGGCAACCTGAGCAATCTGGCCAATCACAGCGTGGTGGTGATGAAAGGAGCGGGTCACCCCTGTTACCTGGACGACCCGGACACTTGGCACAAAGCTCTCACAGACTTCCTTAATACGCTGTGAAGCTCATCACTGTGTATCAATCAACAACCAGTCACACATACATGAGGAGCCACAAGGCATAAACACATAATCGATTGATGAGAAATTTAGGCCAAAACTCCTGCATGACCTGATTTTGACTTTTTAAATAGTGTCAGTAATGAAACTGGAAATCAACACTCACTTTGCTGCAGAGAGTTCGAGGGGAACACGGACACTTTCTGTATACTAAATATGAAACTACAGCTAAGAGCCGGCTTAGTATAAACACAGGAAGCATGCAGCTAGCCTGGTTCTGTCCAAAGGTAACATAATCCATCTACCAGCATTTCTAAAACTCACTAATTAAAGTGTATATTTGAAACAAAAGTGTAAAAAATTTTCTGTTTTACAGAAATAGTTTGGCACATGATTTTTACATCCATAAACACATTGGTTTTTGTACAGATTAAACAAATAAGATATTAACAACATATTAGTGAGAGCTGGTAGGCAGATTTTAGGCTAGCTGTTTCCCCCTGATTTCCAAGTCTTTATGCTAAGCTAAGTTAGCTGGTGGGAATCAAAACAAAACACCACACCCTGAAATGAAGTGAAAAATATGAACATTATTTAATAACTGATTCTCTGTAATAAACAATTTGAAAATATTTTACAAGGAGTCACAGACACAATATTTTACAAATTTTGCCCTATTCTTTTTTTTTTTTTAGCTTCATCTGTACAAAAGAATGGAGCGACATGGACCAGTGCCCAGAAAAGAAGGAGCTAAATCTTCCACGCACACCAACATTCACACTCACACGTACAAGAAATAAAACAAACTAAAAAATAAATTTAAAACATTTTGACTTCAGATCTCAGACTTATCAACAGTGGTGTCTTCCTATATATATATATATTTTTTGACTTCACTTAAAATTCAACTTTTATTCTTTGTTTTTTTTCTCTAAATGTTGCCATTGTTTTTCACACTTGTCAAACATTGTCACACAGCACCAGACTACAGACTACAGAATCACATACACACGTGTCTTTCCCACAGAGACGCACCAACACAGATGCAGCGAGGGCCGGGGGGGGAGGTGGCAAGAGGCTTTATGAAAACCATCCCCTACTTATTTTAGGGTCGTGTCCTAAAGCTGACCCCTCCCCTCTCATCCATCCCCAAGCTGGTCCAATTTTATATTTTCTTTTTTTTTTTTTTTTGGCAAAAGTAAATTTGTCAAACCACAGAAATCAGACGTGTGTCCCTTTAGAAGACTTTTTCCCGTTGGGATGCACACAGACGTCGCCACATGATTCATCCATGACCTTCTGTTTGCCCGTGCTGCTCTGTGGAGACCCACTCCCTGAGCTTGCCTCTGACATTCCACCCGCTCACAAGAAACAAAAAAAAAACACCTGGGAAGTGACATCCTTGGCTTACTTCTGCCTGGTGCTTGACATCTCCCAGCTGGGCATGAATATGTGTCATTACATATTTTGCTTATAGGTGTGTGCATGTGCATAATGCCTCGGTGCAGGTGCACAAACTAGGCCTACATATTTACGTTTATGTGTGAGACTGTATGCGTACAGAGTCAGGAAAAGAGAGGAAGTTGCAGGGGGTACATTTCCACAGGCACGTGTAGCGCTCATTTACAGACAGTGGAAATCGGCATATACAGACAGAATTAATGGCACAGGACAGAGACAAACAAATGCCAGAAAAGTAAATCTGCATCCAGCATCAGATGACCCGGCCAGTTCTCAACACTGAAAGTAGCCGAATTGGAAAATACAAGTCTTTAAATGTTTGAACAGTCTTTTTATTTTTTTCTGAGTCAGATATGTTCGGAGCCATGCTGCAGTTACTGTGCCGGCATGTTTGCCACATCAAATAGTACCAACAACTGTACAGTGTGTGTAGTTAAGGTTCAAATAGACCCTTTTCACTGCAGACATTTTGACTCTTCAAAGCAGGAAAAGCACACTCCATTAAGTGTGCCAGTAAGCCATGTCAGTGAGTGAGCAGAGCCCTGGAACTGGCTCAATCTAAATACAATGCAGCCATCGTTAATGTTGCTAATTCCACCTGGCCACAATGTTTGCCGCGAAAGGGGTCTGTTGTCCCGTGAGTCGTCCCACCTGAGCAAAACAGTGAGGTTTGGGTGGGCGTGAACATCAAGAGGTCGGAGGCTTTTGAAATTTTAAACTCCCACCTGCTTTCAAGCATTTAATTGAACAGGCATCAATCAATAACGAATCATTCCAAGACGTAAAAATACTCAAAAATCAGAGCTCACTACACTTACTGCAGAACACCAAGAAAACCCAGGGGAGTGAATATTTTGGAGGATCTAGTCGTATCAGAGCTCCGTCCTGTGAAACACTAAGGCATTTAGAGAGGCTTAAATATGTTGCATTTGAAGCAGAAAACACGGATGAACTACACATTCTTTCGGACACCTCTGCTCCCTTTGATATAATATTTAGGCAGACTGACGGTCTGATGGTTCAGTTAAATACCCCATGTTTTTTTTAATCTCCACAACAACACTGGATTATGTCACAGAAATAAACAGCTATGCTGCCTCTACTGTCGTTCCCTTATACACTTCACAACTCATTTAAAAAGACATTCCCTTTGAGGGCTTTTGAACGCAAACTAACACACACACACACGTCCACACACAAACACATACGATTCAGGCAGATCTGTAGCGGTCAGGTGGCCCTAAAAACACTCTATGGCCAGTTAAGTCGCTGTATACTGATAGTGTATCATAGCTCTATACATGGCTTTGTAAAGGAACGGTATAGTAACTTCATATGATGGCAGTCAGGTGGCTCTGGAGGGGTACAGCTACTACATTAAGCTAGAGCCGGTCAGTGCCTTGGCTCTGTGTAAAGCTATTTCTATAGCCAACAGATTCAGTCTCACAGGCTCCTGTGTTATCCAAAGCCTCAAAGATGGCTGCTTTATAAAGGTACTATACAGTAGCTCTACTCTTAAACAGCCGATGTGGTCCAAAACAAAGTGCATCAAGGCACTATGAAACAGAGTGGCTCCTAAACATGGGAGTCTAAATTACTTTTCACACATCATAATGATCAAATGATGAACTGAGACGGATTACAACCAGACTACTACTGTATGTGATCACCATATTTAGTTGCCTCTTCTGCACTTTTGTTGGAAATGTTGATAAGCCCCTATCCCCCAGCAGCGAATGGTTCTGAAGTTTGAACAGCATCAGTCAAAGGTAATACAAGCCCCAAAAAAATGATCTACTACAAGACGGTCATGAGGCAGAGATCTCGGTGTGTCTGTTGTGTGAACAGAAGTAAAGCACATATATAAATCGTGATTAGTAGAGAGGTTACTGGAGAAGCCTCATGAGCATTGGCAGAGGTGAGCTTTCGCATCAGAGAGCACAGGGGTTTTTTTTCTAAACATATCGGTCCAAACCAGAGGTCAGAATGGTTGATTGATGGTAAAGGAGAATACTACACGACATCAACAATGCTCCAGATCTGCAGCAACTGAACACTGATTCATATTTCACAGCTGTCACTAGTGTGTAAGCCAGATAGCACTAGCCTTAAATAGTAAATATGAGAGAAAAGTACTTCAAGAAATGCGATTTCCATCATTTTGTTACAACAATCCCCAGTGGACGTCTTTTAAAAGCATTAATCTGTAATTAGGTGCTGCACAAAATGAATGAGCTTTCAGTTTCTGAGTGTCTCCTCTTCATCTCTTGGTTTGTCCTAAATTCTAAATCAGAAGCAGTTTCCTCTTCGTATTTTGGCTATAAAAATAAGACCACATGAAAGTCTATCTCATTTTGGCAAGTAGATATAGTGCATAAATTAAATCATGTCTTTTTAAGTTAACACCTAACGACTTCCTTTTCAAATTAAAAACCTAACTATACGGTATGTTTGGAATACTCATCACTTCAGCAGTTTATACTTGACATTTTGTATACTTGACTGTTCTTTTTTTTTTCCTGTTATTTTCTTTTATGGTGGCTATAACTGGCAGAATGGTCCACAGCCTCTTAACGAGAGGCAGATGACTCTGAGATGGAGCAGAGAAGGCGGAGGAGAAGTCCCACCGTTTGTCTGACAGACAGAGGCGACGGCGGACACAACCTCAACTCTCCAGTCTGTGTGAGGCGGGAGGTTTGTAACGAGGACGTTGACCTGTCCTGTATGCCCTCCCTTCTCTGCATGGTGGAGGTGGCGGGGTGGTCGTGGGGGCGTTGTTTTCTCTTTTCTGACATTGCCTTTGATGATCCAGGTGGTCCGGCACCACCCACTCTTCCTGCAGATGAAGGTTAAATGAGGACACAAAAGTCCGGCAGTTGTCACTAAGCGGCACGGACTGAAGCGAGCTGGGTAGCGCGGCACTCAGGGCTTCCAACTTGCCGTGATGGGAAGTCCCATTATTACCTAAGACTATATCAGGGGGAGGGCTTAGGGGCATGGAGGTGGGGTCGGAGGGTTCAAAGTCGGGAAAGAAGCTCGGGGAGGATAAGTGGAGGAAAATGGAATTAATGTAGTAGAGAGTGAATGTGGGGGCTAAAGGCTGGATAAAGCAGAAGCAGCTGAATGAGCAGTAAGGTGTAAAGGGACGGACGGAAGGAGTATCCTCGTCCACAGTCTGACGTGTTTTCCTGCAGAGGGAAAAATGTATCTGTAAGTATATCTAGTACATCAGATGTGTGACTTAATACTGCGTGCTGGTGGAAAACAGATTCCGTATACTTTGTTAGTTATATACAGGATTCCCACCCATTTCTACCAATTCATTTTCAAAATCATAGGGCACAGGCTAGGGTCTGCCTCGCTCTCTCTCTCTCTCTCTCTCTCTCTCGAGCCATTATTAAACATGCATTTGTAGATATGCAGACTGCTAGCGCTTGCTAACCTCAGACATTTCTTATTCCACCAACTTACTGCAAACACCAGTGGGTATCACGTGATACTAGTGGCGTTTCAATGGTCATGCAGTGCAGCACTAGAATTTAAATTAGTAATACGAGGAACATATTTCACGTAAAGTTAAACATGTTTTGGGATTTTTATGAACATACTTTATACAACAGCCAAAACAATGTATATTCAAAACCTTTCCAAAACATTCTGTTAATTCCAAAGCATTTCCAGGCCTGATACAGTTTTTCATGACTGTATATACATGTATATAAGCCCCATATCAACTATTTAATAACTCACAGTGAAACCAAACTGTTGCATTGAGCATAGCGTTATCTGAAAATCTTACAGAGATGTTATTGTCGAAGCAGGTGGAGGGCCCTTTTCGATAGCGTGCCACAGTCATTTCTTCACACGGATTTTCCTCCTTGACTGAAAATCGACTAAATTAAGGAAAATTAAAATCACATGAATTTCAGCTTTTTTTTTTTGTTTTTTTTTGCGCACTGTTTCATCATCTGTCCACACACACGATTCCTCACACAGTCCTGCAGATGTAAGTGACTGGTCATAATTCACGGGCATCATGATAAAAATAACCTTGAAATGAACGTGAAACATGCGTTTCCACAGGTTATGCTTGATGAGGAGATAGAATCAATCGATTAGAGTGTGTGTCTTCTTCTCTGCCAGCTGGTGTACAATGTGAACAAGGATACACTCCTCCTCCTCCTGGGACAGCTTCTCTATCTCGCAGGTGTTGCATGGGATCCTCTCTGCCACCACAAACAGCAAGTTGGTGTTGTTTATCCTCTTGGCATGAAACAGCCTGCAGAGAGAGAGACAACTCTGTCAACAACCCCCCTCTGCTCGCTTACATCACAGGCTCATTTGCTAATGGATGAGTGAGATTCATGAGACAAGTCTTATAAGGCTCATTTAGCCAATGATATGACCATTTCATTAAAGCGGATA
This sequence comes from Gadopsis marmoratus, assembly GCA_036023855.1. NCBI lineage: Eukaryota > Metazoa > Chordata > Actinopteri > Centrarchiformes > Percichthyidae > Gadopsis > Gadopsis marmoratus. The sequence goes on from JAVQJF010130136.1 coordinate 14,944, forward strand.
TGGTTTAATCATCGGCAGAGTTTATTAGCTCCAACAGAAAAGTGAATCAGTCTTGCTAAGTGTGCCCCTGTCACAGTACGATTCTTTGTAGTGTCTGTGTGTGAGCGCACGCACATGTTGGTGTGCGTGTTCCATCATGTGTACAGACCTGGAGCAGTTGCCACAGTCTTGCAGTATGTTGTAGGAGCTGCTTAGATTACTTAAGTAGAACTGCGTCTGGATCATTACACAACTTCGCTCTTTTAAGTCAAATCCTTCTGCATCCACCTCATCTGCAGCATCACCAGAGCACAAAGACACAAGAGTAACACATGTCAGTTCAATTGATTTATAAGAGCTGATTCTAAAAAAATGGGATTACAAAAATGTACGTCTACACTTAGCCTGGAAAAAATCTGTGAAATATCTCTCCATTATTACAGTTTGAGCACTGAGACTGGAAAAGTGTGACTGAGGACAAACAAATTTCACGAGAAAACTGCCCACTTTAAAAAACAGACAAATATATAATTTAACCATTTGTCAGTGCACTTTAAGAGTCTCTGCTCATAACTCCATTTTGATTGTAAGAGCTCAGAAATAGATCTGGGAAAGGCACTTATTCCTTTTCTTTCGGAGAGTGAGATGAAAAGATTGGTACTGTAACTCCCCCCTGAGAATGTTTTCGATCTTCTCAAATAAGTCTTTTCCAAAATTTAAACTTAACATGCAGACATGTAAAACACCAAGGTAACATTTAATGATTGAATGTGTCTTGTTTGCACCCACCTGTGACGAACCAACTGTGATAAGCGAGCCCATATATAAACTGTTGGAACAAGGACCTGCGGAGACAGGAGGTGTGGATAAGAACTCGTACATGCAAAAAAAGGGGCTTAATAATAAGTTAGAATAATGTATTCTGCAGTCAATATGGAAATGTGTACTAGGACTATCCATCAAATCTTCAGGTACAGTATGTGTACTGTATGTTACAGTTGGACTCTCACCATGCAGCTGCTGAAGTCCACCAAGCCAGGTTTACAAAATCTGCGATTGTGGGCTGCAGAAACGAAAAGAGAAGAAATCTGTCATATGGACTCGATTACATGCATATTTCAATCAGTCGCTCTGCATGCCATTAACTCAGCACATTATCAACTAGTCTACTATTTTAATTTATTACATCTCGTCCTCTCCGGTGTTGAAGTGCATGTTCTTACCACAAACACTCCTCTGGGTGCAGCTCCAGCTTCACTGTTGGGCACCCGTTCACACACAGACTGGTAGTCAAATGACTGCTTGCGGTTGTAGAAGGAATTGTTGTAGAGAGCGTACATCAAGTAGGGATCAACATCACTGAAGAACATTCCCACCTGTGGAGATTAAGAAATGCTGGTCAAGCTAAATGTAAAGATAAGCGAGAAACCATGGTCAGTGTGACAATGTATTTTTAAACGTCACCTTGTTCCAGTCATCCTTCTGATTAGACATGATTAGGAATCCACCGTCATCTATTAAATAACACAGGAGATCCTGCACACAGAGGCAAACATGAGCTGTTAATTAAGAAGCACTAAATGCACCGTGCTTCTGTTTGATACAGGAGGTCGAGCTGAATACAGGAAGCTCATTAAAAATGTGCAGAAATACTTACTTCACTGTTGGCTTCGCAGTCCATTTCACAGCCCATGCTGGGTCCACACTGCCAAGGAGAAAAACCAAAGTTAGCAGCTGAACATCTTTGAAATGCCACTGAAGCCTTAACTCAAGCTTGTAAATATATTATACTTTTTATGTATATTTCATTACCGTATTTGAGCCTTGACGGTTGTCTGTGTGGTTGCTGGCAAGAATCTTGAACTTCTCCGTCCAGGATTCCAGGTCTAGTTTCACTCCGACCACTGAGAGAAAGAGAAGTTGGGAGAAAGAGATTCATTAAGAAAGATTACAAATGCAAAGAATACAAAGACAGATCCACATAAAAGGCCCAACATATAGATGCAGAGCACGGACATGTCCACACAAAGAGAGAAGAAATACAAGCACAGACGTCTAATTATCTGCGCTTTCTCTCAGCGTGACGATGGTTGTCTCCTCTTGTCTGAGCCCACCTGCAGGTTTGATGGTCTTCCCTCCCACTGTGATCTCCACCGCCGTGCTGACCAGGATCCCTATTGTGTTGTTCTCTGGGTTCAGCAGCTCGTCCCTGGCTTAAAGGGGTAAACAAATAGAGAAACAAGCCAGGAGGGGAGTTAGAAACAAAGAGCCATAACACATTATGAGGCGCAGTATGAGATATACAACCCAACACCAAGAGCATCATTCACCTGTACGATAAGGCGCTCGGAAGATGTAGCCCTTGTTGTCTAGACTGCGGCGGTAATAGGTGGCATTAAACGGCTCAGGATCTTCCTCCCAGTTTTCTGAAGCCCTGAGATTTAAGAGCAGACACTGGAGCTGTAAATCTCTGATGTACAAGCCTCCTGCTATACTACCGGTTTGTGAAACATTGTAAGTCTTCACAACTTACTACTTTAAAAGATAATAAAGTGAGAAACATGACAGAGCTAACAGAGAAGCTGCAGCCCAGACACACAGCCTTGATGGGAAGTGGGACTTACTTGTTTGGAAACACTCTTGTTACGCCTCCATCTGTTGCAGCAAACACGGCCAGAAAGCCATATCTAAATGTCAGGACGGAGAAAAGAGACAGAATTCAAATCTGAATCTTACTCAGAGTCAAATCTAAAGATGCAGTTCTCCTCAGTACTCGTACTCACGTATTCAAGTCTTTGTTCTTCCACACTTTCTCGACCAGCTGCCTGATGATGCCAGTGTCCAGAATCAGGTTGTGAAGGAGCAAATTGTCACCTGAACAAGGTTAAACAGAATATCAACGACTATCAGATACCAGATAGATTTCTCTTCCCTGAACACACTGGATCTTCCAACAACTCACTCAGTCCACTTTTGATCAAATGTTTTGACCAAAATCTGTGCAAGAGGTGAGTTGGTACAGATGGTGGCAAAATTAAAATACATCCATATCTGCTCCTGCATCACATGTAACATTACACCAATAAACACTGATAATACTAATAATAAGTAATTTTTGTGGATGTACTTTTGCACAATTTTTTTAAAGAGGATAAAGGTATTACTCTATTTTTTTATTACATAAAATACGACACCAACAATGTGTTAGCTTGTCTCTTAATATTTTCTGACTTCTCTTCCCTGCCTGTTGCTCTAAGCCCCAAGCCCTTTTGTTCCCACCAAAGATCTTTAAAAATGGCTCACTAATGAATAGAAAGGGCTAAGTAATTCCCTATAACAGTGGGGCACTGCAGATTTTAGCAAACATTACTCAAACAGGAGTAAATAGTGCATTTGACGTGGGACTTTTTTCAGCCCCAGATTAATGCACATTTGGTGCTCTGGTGAGTATTTGCAGCAGGATGGTGTTCTGTAATGTATATGGCATAGACTCAAAATAAATAAACAGTGCACATGTTTCTCATAATGAAGGAACATGGCTTAGAGATGTGTTTTTAATAGTTTTTGAACAACAATGGAGGTCCGTGGCACAGAGAAATAAGGTTGAGCTTTGGCTACACAGACAATACTTACTAGTAGGTTCAATTTATTGTTGGTTTTGGTCTTTTCATGGATTTTTTGACAACAAGAAAAATACGTAATATCACCAGCCTTGACCATTAAAGTCAATATTAAACTAACTAATTTCAAATAAATAACATGCTGATTATTTTGTGTGAGTGAAAATAAATGAAACTCACATTGTTTGGAGTCCGGTGTAACCTTCTCCATAAGAGCAATGAAGTTGAGCAGGAACTCTGTGTTGTTGTTGGACAGTTCCAGATCATTGCAGTACTCCCTGAGGAACAGAAAAGGAATTTTAACTCAGAGAAAGAAGGTTAAAAGCAAACATGTGTATGTTGCAATATTTACATATTCTCATCTGCCTTATTTGTCCTTTACAGGAGGACACACAACATAAAGTGGGGATGCATGAATCTATACGTATGTGTGACATGATGCTATGCTTGTGTGCAGCATGCGTGTCTTAAAGCTTAAATCACACAATGCTAAGAAGGCTGTCAATCAAGACAAAATGTGGCTTGGACTGCAGAGCAGAGCACAGGCGTCACAATGAAATAGTGATTTTATCAGTGTGTTTCAGAATTCAGGCTGCAGCTGGAGGCCATGAGGGGTTGATAACAAAACATCACATGCAAAGAGGAGATCAGTCATTCTTTCATGCAAACTGTTGCTTCTTTCTTTTCTAGTTGCACATTTTGTTGTCCAAAATCCATTTAATTCTTAACATTACATAGTACAACCACACCAATCACCTAAATGCATTGCTGTAATACAAACATGCAGCACCACAGTGGCAGCATGCAAAGGAGATTTGATGTGGTTTCAATACTTTGTTGTATTGATGCAGAAAAAAATAAAAATAAGGTTATGATGATTTTTTTTGACATTTTCCTTGAATTTGTCACTATATGTTAACACACACTTGAAATGAAAAATGAATGCAACCAGTTCCACACATCATTCAGGAAAGGAGATGACCGACTAAAACAACAAAACGAGTATATAGTGCACCAAAAGACGTGAAGACAAAACCAAAGACTGATGACCATCAACGACAGCAAGCGTTCACACACAGAGCTACCTGGGAGCAATGAATACATGTCCTTCAGACTCAAAACTGTTTGGCAGCAGTGATTCAAAATCTGCAACAGAAAGGGGAAGATTATCCAGGAAGAGCGGTGGGCAGAGCAGTGGGGAGTTGTGGGTAAACAGCAGCTGTTCTTCAGACGTGTAGGAACGCAGGAGGGAGTTTACCATAGCAACACTGAGGTATCATGAAAACACTAGCGTTAGCCAATATGGTGCCTAAAATAGGACCTGACTCTCAATGGACGACTCATAAGCACTCACACCTTCCTTTTTTCCCTTTTTTTTGTACATATGTTTGTCAACGTTTTCTGATTCATGTGGTTCCAATCTAACATATTTTGGATGTCTGAGAACTGACTTGCAAGACGTGATGCGTCAGGAAGCAAGTTCTCAGACAGATGAAACACAATGAGTGCTTTCAGATCAGGCAGGCATCAACATGGCCAACTATTGCAGGGGTGGGTGGGTGAAGGTCCTGATGGAGGTGGTCACCCCTCAGGCTGGCAGGGGAGAGGGCTCAGAGAGACACATAATCAGAGGAAATGCATTGCATTGTGAAGGGCACGTCGAAAGGGCAACTTCATTTCATCTATCACAGACAGAACAGAACACAAAATATCCACCATCGTTAAAGCCTCAACAGGTGAGTCTGCGATGAATCCAACATGTTATTTTCTCATTATGCCATGACCTGTAACCGTGTACAGCAGAGGAATGAAATGTTATAATTTTAGAGCTAAAATAGAGTGCCCAGGTAGTTTTCCGCCCACAATGCCGTGCACATCCGGGGTCAGGTTTACTGAGGAAGTGTTGGGCCGTGCCCCTGGCAGACTGAGGGGTGACGGGGGGAGGGAGACAAGCTGATGGAGACAGGGAGTACAGAGGGACGACACAGGAATCAGGCGCTGCGCCGAGCGGCACCCTGACACCTGACAACATGGGAGGACCTGGGTGGGCAGGACACAGCTCAGCCCTGAAGGGTCAGTCTGCAGGCTGCAACGTCTCCAGCTATAGACAAGATACTACCGCTAACAAACATTAAATAAGTGTTTTTTAATATGGCGAGTTATAAAATATGTCTATGTTAAAATATTACGACCACAAGACATCCCTATTTACACTTCTGTAATTAAACGGGAGTACTTACATGATATGTGTTGGTTATTATAGCTAAGGTGTAGCTCTACAACATTAATATTTCAAATTATTGTGTTTACCTTCCTACATTATGAAAATGTTAAAGCAAACAATTAGAAATCTTTTTCTGTATGTGGAGCTCAATATGCTCTAAATTGATCTAGCTATTGCCCTAAACATATGGAGTTCATTAAAGTCTAATTAAAGATCTGTCAATACCTGAGCCCTAGTGTGAGAATTAGTTAGGACATTTATCATCTAATGACACTGTAAGAAAAAGGCAGATGGAGAGAGAGAGAGAGAGAGAGAGAGAGACAGAGAGAGAGAGAGACAGAGAGAGAGCGAGAGACAGAGAGAGAGCGAGAGAGCGAGAGACAGAGAGAGAGCGAGAGACAGAGAGAGAGACAAGAGGGTGAAAAAGAAATGGAGACGGAAGATCAGGAAAAGAGAAAAATGGTCAAAGAAAATGAGAAGAAAGTGAAAGTAAGAGGAAAAGGAGAGAGGAGAGAGGAGGCAGACATAACCCATTTGGAGCTATCCACAGAAGGAAAAAAAATTAGGAGGAGGGGGACAAAAGACAAGTTTTAACAGAGAACATGAATATCTGTCTTCCATGGGTGCAGTAGTTGTTTTTTTGTTTGTTTGTTTGTTTGTTTCTGGAGCAGTGGATACTTGGGGAGGAGGGTGAGGTTGGGGACCGGAAGGAGCCATCGTGAGAGATGTGGGATCTGAGCTGCAGCAAGAAGGTGAAGAGGAGAAGGAGGGATAAAAAGAGGAAGAGGAGGAGGAAAAAGAGGAAAAAGGGAGGAAGTCCTGAAGGCAAGACGGGCAGGAACAGAGGCAAGCAGGCTGGGACAGGTGAGGGTAGGAGGGAGGGCAGCAGGAATAGGTTCAGGACGAGAGGTGTGGGAAGGAGGCAGCGGTAGGGAGTAGGAAGTAAAGGTAGGGAACGTGGACCAATATGGAGTATACTTGCCCTTGGTGTATGGCACTGTGTGGATCCATCAGAGAAGGAGTGAGCAAGAAAGGAAACAGGGGATCGGGTGGGAAGGGGGGGATCACAGACAATATTTTATTCAATTACTGTTTGAATAAAAATATTGTTTTCTTGAAAGAAAGAAACCAATTTAAGTCAAACAAGACACGAGAGAAAAAGAAATGAAGAGCAAACTTCTTATTTGCAAGAGCAAACGAGGGAACGGTTAAACCAACAGAAGAAAGGAAATAAAAACTGGGAGATCCAGGACAGGAAAACAATAAAGACAAAACCAGTAGTTGTGAGAGATAACAAAAAAATAAATCAAATGAAACAGGAAAAGAGGGGAGTAACAGGGTCTTGACAAAGAAAGAATGAGAGAGACAACATGTGTCCCCATTCAGACCCACAAAAACCCAAACTCCCACATTTGAAAGCCCTCGTCCCGGGCCGTGTGGGAGTTTATATACTGAATGATTCCAAAGCTGAGAAACATCTCACACAATCCAAAAAACAAAACATAAAATTAAAAAAAAAAAACACACTAAATCACACACATAACAGAAGAAAAAAAAACTCCCAAAACCATAAAACTCATCATAAGGAGTGAAAAGCATGCGTTTTTCAGAACATCAAATACTTTGAACACAGATGCTTCAGAATCATTACTTGGTGGAGAAGAGGCGAGAGCATTTGGCAAAAAAAATAATAGCACAAAGGTCACCATTATTTTCACCTGAGTAACACAGTAAAACCACAGCTTTCACCTTTCTGTCAGTTCAGTTATTTTTTTCTTCAGCCAGTGTGAAGAAAAAACATCACCATTTTACAGCACAGCATGAAGACAAGAGGGAACAGGGGGCAGTAGAGGAGTCGGGGGACTCAGGTAAGATCCTGCCTATCGGAGAGCGTAGAGAGGGCGCGAAGGGGGGAGAGGGGGGCGGGGCAGGCGACTCCGCTCGGACACTCCCTATGATGATGTTGGAGACCCAGGACGAAAGACTGAATAAGAGCATAAGGTCAAATTTGGGAGAGAGAGAGGAGGAGGAGGAGGAAAGAGAGAAAGGGACGGAGAGAGACGGAGAGTGAAGGATGCTGGGTATTCCCGGGTACTTACACTGCACCTGAAGGATCTGGTCACTCAGGTTGGCCTTGATGTGGTTCTCACTATATGTGGGCAGTACCAACCCTAGACTGAGGAAACGTGGCAGACGCAGAAATTCAGGACACACATTATGAACGCACATATAAACTCTCCAAAATTCAAACTCACATACAGACACAACTCATTTAAAGAGAATATTATATATATATATATCTTTTTTAATGTGATGTATTTTCTTTTGACACAAGGTGTTGAAGCAGGTCAGACAGCGAGGGATCAACCGTAAAGGTACTTTGTTGAGTTTTTGATAACTGTCAACAGTTTCAGACTCCTCCATTGATTATCAGGTGGCGCAATGCAGCAATGTGCCGTGAAGAGGAAGATTGCTAGTGGGTAAACGTGGATATGAACAACGGAGGGTTCTAAATACTTAAAAAGTACTGTATAAACTGAAGGGCTATTAATTAGTTAAGCAGAGGAAGTCAGTTTCAGTTAATAGGACGGACAGAAATTTGTCTTCATTGACTTCATAGGATAGACTTTTTATTTACGCCCACTAGTGCAGTATGAACTCAGTACTCAAGATCACTGTTTTCTAGGTAGTTCAAGTCCTCAATTCTGAGGATTTTTGAGCTGAACCTATATGGGCTCAAATCAAACAGTCATAATTCACATCTGGTCCTCGATGCCACCCTGCTGTGAGAAGATCGGTACCGACGCAAAGCAACTGCGCTTGGAGCGAGTGCCCTCCGCAGTAAATCAAACACGCTCGATATCTGCGACACATTGCTAACTGTGTCACTGTCGGCGCTCAAATTACAGCAGCATATAAGCACATTAAACATGAGTGACATAAAGACCAAGTAATGTTAACAGACATTAACAGACTTTTTGGGACAAGCGCAACAAGCTATAAACATAACACTGACATATTATTTACTTATAAAGTAGCATGGTAACATGTTAGGTAACAGTGGCCTATTTTCACATCCAGCACACCTGGAGTAACAGTAGCATTTCATTGGAGTCATGTTTCTGGCCACTCAATGAACATGTATGTACAATATTCACTCTCCTCTTAGCTCGTTTAATCTCCACCAACTCCTGATAAATGGTTCAAATTATTGATCTGAGCAGCTTTAAGTTTTAGTTTCTGCTCTGTCAAGTGGAACAATGAAAGACTTCAAACAAATGTTCCAAATAAATGTTATATGTCATCACTATGGCATCGTAGTTTATCTACATATATTTTGTTACTAAATATTTACTCTTCTACCAAAGACAGAAATTAAAGAGAGAAAAAATAGAAATACATGTCCCATCTCTTAATATGCGGTGCCATAACTATGACTAACTATAATTTAAAGAAACATGCAATGAGAAAGTTCCATGTGATGCATGACAGAGCAGAGCTTTGAATGTCTGATAGTTGGACTCTTACAGGGCACAACAGTAACACATGAGGATGTGAAATACACTGGAATTTCCCTTTGAGTTGAATATTAATAGAATTTTGCAGAGAAAGCCTCATATGGACTCAGCCAGGACCAGGCACGCTGCCAGCAGATGTAATAAACAACACACACCAGGCATTTGTAGGACTATTGAATATCATAAACTGTAATTTGCAAAGTGTTGCCTGGAGGAAATGTCATTATGATGCAACCTCAAATGTTCAACCAAGTTTTGAGATGAATAAACTCTGCAATTAATTTGTGCTTAAGAGTGCTGATTTTTTGTATGAGCCAAGGAAAAACAGTTCTTTAACTTTGGGTGATTCAGATTACTTGTATATTGCAAATGAGCAAGTGGCCTTTATTCAGAGATAGGTTTAGTCCGTTGTACTCAAATGCGTGATAGTGGCAGCTACAGTTAAACACTGCTGGTTGATCAGAACTATCAAAGTTGGACTTCACTCACAGGTTCAAGTTGCACAATCTTTCGGTCTGAGGTCAGGTGATGCATGTTTGATTTCAAACATACCTGTAATCTGTGCCTTCCACAGGCGTCCATGTGTACGTCCGCATGGCCTCATCGATGTACCTCTGTTGACGACCACAAAGAGACTCTGATAAGTAACATCGTCACATCCTCAGCGCGCGTCTCTTCCCATAATTGGAGGGAAACAACAGATCCTAAACTGCTGAAACTACTGAGTAATTCAGATTCATTACAACACCATTCAGGAAGGTGCTACTTTGGATCATAATTGAGTCTCATATATTGATGACTTGCCTCATCAACTGACTTAATGAGCGTCTTGATTTTCCTTTGCCCTGATTTGCCATCAATCATCTGTCGACGGATCTGAAAAGCGAGGGAGATGGAGAGAGAGACGCTGCAGCGTAAGAAGGCATATGGATACGTAGAAAGGGAACCATAAGTGACAAATGAAATGATTAAATGAAACATACGTATATTAAATACACAAGTTGATAGTAATGATGATGTGGGTTTTTTTTACCTCCTCCTTGTTGTTGTCTTCCAGCTCTGCATCCAGAAAGTCCAGTGTGACGGGCTCCCTGAAGTTAATGATCTGAACAGAGAGAGAGAGCAGGGGGAAGACAGAGGGGGAGGGTTAACGTCAGTCAGCAGGAACAACGTCCAAATTTAGCTTCAGAGTCAGATGTACATAAATTCATAAGACGCAGGGCGACGTTAACAGTTGGACCTACCTTGGGTCGCAGGTTGGGATGCAGCAGCACATAGCCATTTGGGTCGATGGCAAAAGTGTAGCCATTGGCTCCAAGCTGGACAGAAAAAGAGTGAATGGCGCTGTGATTCAATAATCATCAATAGTGATAACAATTTAATATCAATAGTGATGTGAGATTGATATTGAGTGTACAACATGCTCACTCTGTATGTAGGTGTCTTCCTTTTGATTTCGTTGATTGCAATATCTACTCCCATAACTCCAAGGATGAGCTGGTTCTGTAGGAACAACATACAAGGTAATTATTAGCATTTCATCCCCAAACAGACTGGCATCGGTAATCAGAGAGCTGGTAGCTGTGCCATGAGATTATTAAGAACATCTCCATGCTATCTTTGACTTATCACTTTTTTGTGCAATCTGATTAGTCCATATTTTTACAGTCCATCTTAAACTGAGTCAGTTTGCTGCAGCATTGCTGCTTTAAGCCTGTGTGATAAGCTCAGAGTAAATACTCTGGTCATGGATAATGAAAGCTGGATGCATCTGTGCTCTCTGGATGATAACAGATACTACAGATGGGTGGTTGTGATGTCTGTTGCCACCTCAGGGGGGAGGTGTTGCAGCAGCTGCTGGGTGGACGCCATTATTAAATGACTGATGATGGTCAACAACAGCAAAGAGATGAGAAAAAATAAAATGTTGACCCTCCTTCTACTCCACTCCTGTTTCTGTTTGAATAAACCTATACATGTGGAGCTTTAACTCCATGAATAACAATGAAAACATTGTTCTTACATAATGATAAAGGTAAAGACTCATTAATACTGATGAGCTGGTGTAGGAGTCATACTGTATGCTGTGTACGTGAAAAAAGTCCAGCCAATTTAAACTTCATATCCTGTAATTCAGTGTTGTATTTACCTGAGAGTTAACAGTATCAGCAGTGAGATTGAAGACTGGCATCGTCCCAGTGATGACTAGGCCCAAACCCTGGTGAAACATATTAGTATAAAATCCTTTAATGATACAAACTTTACATTCACGTTGATTTATTTGCAGCTTCTTGTGTTTATTTGTTTGTATTTTTAATTATGCAATATGTAAAACATAACAAAACATTTTTAATGTGATTACTATGTGAAATTGTATACATGAAAAGGTTATGAGAACCAAACTACCTGTAGGATTTTGTCTTTAGGAATAATAAGCTGTGATAGCACAATAATATACAATCCTTAAAAACAGTGTAACAGAAACATAAGAGAAATTTAAGAGGTTATGACCTGAATTTGCCCAAATATCTTTAACAACTGCTAATGATTTACACATCAAAAGAAGCAGATGAAGTAAAAATTAAACATGGAATTAGAAAGTTGCATTAATCTGCATAAGAAATATTTGGAAAATCCTACAAAGGTTGCTTTGAGGGTTAATGAAATGTTTAAGTTTTCTCTCACCAGAGCATCTTGGTAGACGTTTGTCCACTGCACCTGCTTGGCTCTAGGCCCAGCCAGAGCCATGGGGCGACCCAGGACATCCAGGTACTCCTACAACAGCAAAACCACATATGGCAGTATGACCACACACACAATAAACACACATAATCAAACAGACATTTATAGTGCTTGTCATGTACACGTGTTAAAAGCAGTGAAACTGGAAGAGTCACCGTTGATCGGTCATAAAACTACAAGACCCTGACCGGCCTCCTCTCTGTCACCACATAAACCAGTGGGCCACCAGCAGCAGACTCCCGGTCCTGCGGAGCCATAAAGCCTCCCGTCCTGAGACACTCAAGGCTGTTTTTCATCATTACAAAGGAGCTATTAAAAACACATTAAGGGTGTCAATGGCACGATGTGCAAACAGGCCAGAGGCTCTACTATCATTGCCAGCACTGTGAGAATGTCCTGCAGCGATGGTGAATAAAGGTGAAGGGTTAAATCTACTAGAAATACATCATATTCACTATATTCTTTTGTTCTCACACAGCAGCTGAGATATATTTTTTTGTAAATAACCTATTGATCCCTGTCATTTTGGAAATGGTGTGTAGTAATTGGTACAATTATTGAGTGAGTGACCTCATGACATGTGAAGCAACTGCACAGTTTGGAGGGGAAGAAAAGCCTGCTGAAAACGGGCCGATCGCACTGTGAGCCTTCAGTGTTATTATAAAGACCACAGATAGCAAAATGATTCTCTCTGTAAACCAACTGTGTATAATTCTGCCAACATTTTAAAAAGCTCAGAATTCCTCCTCAGTATTCCTATTCAGCAGTCGGTGAGTTTTAATGCCCAATATCTATCTTTATGTATCAGCACAATATATTCCAATATAGAAAATCATCAGTGGAAAGGCAGCAGCTCTCTCTGGGTCAAATGTTAATTTTAAAAACATCAGCCGTTTCCACATGATGACAAATTTCCATCTGTTCTGTAGCGAAAAGGGAAACATTATCGCAGGTTTCTGACCCTTGTATCTATCCTCGATACACAAAAGGGGCGCCTCTGTATGAGCACACAGCTATTTCAGTATTATGCTTCTGAACGTTTGTTTTTCCATCGCCTGAACAGTGAGGTGCTGACAGGCGTAACCTATTCTATTATTAGCTCAATAAAAGTCCAGTTAAATGCGCCACAGGGAGATATTCCATCAGGACAATGACAGCCAGACCTTTTCATGGGATATAGGGGGACATTTTCCACCTGGCTAGAACAATCTAGGAAGCATAAAAAGTCAGCAACTGGAGATATGTGGTCCAAAGGAACCAGAGTCATATAGCATCCAGCAGCATCCCCGCATGTTGATTAAATCCTATCGTCTCCCTGGTCGATCGCAGAGAGTAAACTCATCAGTACGTTCCCTATAAAGACAAACGTCCTAACTAAAGCCTTGGCCTGTTATCGCTGCTCCACTGAGATCCCTATAGAAAGAAGCCAGAATGAATGAAATAAGTTACCACCGCGCCGAAACACAAAATACAGTGCCACTTACTTTCAAAACTATTCCACTCTTCCTATATAATCGCATTACTCAGTACGGTATGAATAATAACACTTTCGCCTCTGTGGTCCATCTGTTATTTGAATGTTGCCATCTTTGTCAAGTGAGACTATGTGATGTTGAAGGGCAGAGTACGATTAAATAATGTGTCTTCTGGGCCTATACCGAGCGCTGTAGTCACCCACCTTCAGAAAACCTATTAAGAGTAAGTGGCAGTTCTTAGAATATAAATATGCCAGAGTTAATGGAACAGCTGACAGCATATTCTGGGGCCTGATTGTTCACCGGGGCTGAGGGGGGGTGGGGAGTGGGACGAGGAGATGGAAGGAGGAGGGGCGTGCAGTAGCTCCTCCACCTCTCAGCAACCAAGTCAATTTCTACAGCTGGAAAGAGGTTATGCCAAAGGCCTCTAGAAGCTCGTAGTGCCTCAAGCAAAGTATGGGTGGTGGCAGGGCCCTGGATGTTTGAAAAACCCAAGGGGTGTGTGTGTGTGAAATAAAGATTGAACGAAAGGGATACAAAGAGATCTGAGTGCGTAAACATTATCATGGAAAGACTACAACTCTATTTTTTTAATCACTTCATCTCCAACTCCTGACTTCCTTTCCGTAGTCATCCAGCTGTGTCGACTTCTGTCCCTTTGTTGTGGAATACTTAAAAAGCATACAATTTGTATAATTGTCGTCATAGCAGCCATGAAGGAAGAATGGACTAGCTTCTTGGTTAAAATTGCTGTTTTTTGTGGATTCATAAAGGTGTATTCAGTCGCTTGTGCGCACTCCATATATCTTACCTGGGTGTTGATTCTGATGGCTCCAATCGATGGAATTTCAAAGTAGTAACCTGAAGATTAAGAGGAGAGAATCAATAGACTATTCCAACAGAAGGCTGTTGTATCCAGCCTGCTTCATGGCTACATGAAGTCACATGTTATTAAGTACATGTAATGATATCATCTCTAGCTGATGATGTTGGGCCAAGCAGGCATGATAGAGCTTGTGGCCATTCACTTCTCCATACTTTTGTATATGCTGTAGGAAAATGTGGAGGCTCATTGGGAATGCTGAGCCCCAGGCACTGCTGCTGCTGGTTAGGAACGGAGGAGAGTGACCGACTGGGTCAATAACCACGCCGCCCCCCAAGTTATTAAAGCCATGAGTGTTTATACAAAGAGCCGCGAAATGGAGACAGCATCCCCAGAATGTTAAAAGGCAGAGACGACGCTCATTATTTTGATACATTATGCACTTTGCCACAGTGGTTTGTGTTGAGATTTGCCTTCTCTGTCTCCTTCATTGGCACGCACGAGCATGCAGACAATATGCAATTCCGTGCACACACAATCTATGGCTCATGTGCATACACACACACACACACAAATGCAAGGCACAGCTATTTGTTATAGTTTTGTTCAGAGTAGTAGTTTGTCCCAGTGCTTTTTACAGCGTTCCAGAGAGGTTGCATCTGTGGGTGCAGGGCAAAGCTCGGTGAGAGGTAAAGAGAAGAAAATACAGGCGGCAACCATAAAGTAAGACTGTAATGTAGATCTCTTCTGCGCTGTGCAGGTTAACAACAGAGGTCTGCTATGTGAAGGGCAATTATGAATTTAATCAATAACTTATTTTCTTTGTGAAACTCATTGACATAATGCGACTTTACTATGAGAAGTCAGTTTTCTTCAAACATCAGATTTATTAAGTAGTTTAGGTCTTTTCTGGGACAAATGCCATCATGTATTTATGGGATATTTCATTCCTAGTTTTGGATTATCAACAGCGTTTGTGGAAGTATTAGGATCACCGATGCAGTATGTCATATGCTACTTTTATCCTCCACTTCACCATTTTATAAAAAGATTTTTACGATAACTCTCCTTTCTGTTTTGGATTTTGTTACATGTGTGAGAGCATGGAGAAGTGCTTTAATTGTCCTCAGAGTCACAGAGAGGTAACTTTCTTCTTAAAATGGGATTGAAGCTCAAGTGAGACAACAGCTAGAGTCTCCAAGTGGCGTAGTTGTGTGCGTTTGAGCTTATGTGCTACTGCTGTTTGTCAAATGCGTGCATGTCACGGGTGAAGGGTTAGGGCCCGTGGAAGAGTCAGGGAGCTGGCTCTGTTGGAGTGAGATACCAAAGAGTAATACGTACTGAAGATATGAGAGGACAGCTCCATTGAGGCTGGTGTGTCAACACTATTGTCTTATGTTGGCATAGGCTTTAGTACCATGGTAATCACCACAGTCGTGAACAGCAAAGAGCATGTTGGCACAGAGGCGTAATCCTGGACTTTCCCTAGCCTGACAGGGAGATGGCACGCTAATCATCCTGCTACCAGACTCCTCCTGCTAATTAATAACTTCTGGGGAGATACTTCTGAAACACTTGGCTCCACTGGCAAAGCTAATCAGCAGCAGCAGTTAGACGATGCTTCACACAAACAGCTAAAGGACTCATACAGGAGCGGCTTCTGACAGACTGCAACACTGAGAAACAACATTAGATCAAGCCACAAAAGAGGGGAAGAGAAGTGGGTTATCGATTAAAAAGTAACACGGTTCAAAGCTGAGCACAGCAACAACAGTCTGAGTTAGATCAGGATTAATGGAGCTGAGTCAAGACGATATTCATGAGCACAAAGTAGTCGACAGGCTGAGCAGCTGAATCATGTGGGTTGTCTGTCAGAGACTGGGATGCCTGTCTGCCAGGCGATTTTAGGGACGGTCACTGCTTTAGATGAATAAAATATTGATTTGGACATCACACTCACTTAACAGACACCTGGATAAATCTTAGAGATGATGGATTTTTTTTAAATGGTGCAGGCAGGTTTAAATATTTTATTTTTATTTGCATAAAAATAGTTGAAGAGTAGCTTAAGTTGAAAAGCAGTACTTTGCTTTCCTTTTCGGGTTGAACGTTTCAAGTGTTTCACCTCTCACCACAGCCAGCCTCATAAGTGTGTTACACCTGTAACCACACCCACCAGGAGTACATCACTGCAGCAAGGTGAGAGGTTAAACCACTGGAGATCAGCTAAAACAAGATTTCTAGTTGATGTTAAGTCACTCTTTAAGTTAACAGGATAAGGAAGTAGCTTATAGAATACTGATAGATTTAATCATTTATTTATATCAATATCTAAAGAGTTGTAACCTTGAGATGGCACAGGATGTTTTAACCTCCAATCTTTGCTCAGTGTATATCTGGTTATGCAAAGTGGCCTAAAGGGTCTACATTATGTTTTTCCAAACCAATCAGCAGACCCCACCTCTGTCGTTGTATACTTGCTTCGGTGTTCTCAAGAACAAATACACTATTTGAATTTGTACAACCCACTTCAACCCACAAATGCAGGTTTTAACAGGGATATCTAATGGATGTTAAATATGATGGGAAAATGTGCCCATTTATAAAATCACTATTGAGAGCGCTGCAGACACGAGGAGCCAGGGATCAAACCACCAACCCTGCAATTAATGGACAGCCCACTCCACCTCCTGAGCCACAGCCAATATACATATTTCTCCTTTATCTTTTTCAAAAAAACCAACATATTTTTCAATAGAAACTCCTTATCCACTTACCTTTATTAGCACAGGCTATCCACTGCAAAGGGGTGACATCATAATTATGCTGGCCAACAGAGAAGGTGAATACACGAACCTGGTCGGAGAAAATGACAAATGGAGAAAGATGGAAAGGACAAAAAGAACGAATCAATTGAAGGCAGTGCAACAATAAAAACAGCCAAAAACCAAACTTCCTGCAGAGACAGCTACTAGAGCAAAACAATACCACGCAAACCTCCTTCTGGATGGCAATAAGGTTACTGTCAAGTGACAACTACAATGCACAAATCTTGAAAATGATTAGATTAGCCTCCCAGTCAGCTCACACATCTGTCTCCAACACATGACTGCAGTGAGAGAGTTGTCAAACTGCAGATTATTCCTATATGATAGCAGCAGTCATGGGGGAAGTGGATAGTAATGGATATCAGAAAAAATATTGGTAGGAATGTGAAATGGACAAAGGAGGGGTGGGAGTGACAGCAAAAGACCGGAACAGAGACACAAATTGCGTATCTATTGGCTGTAATTTTATAGGCTCTGATGATAAAGTGGCTAATTAGTCAGCAGGTCAGAGCTGTTAACACCAGCAGCAAAACAACAAGAGACAGACGAAGAGAGAAAGAAAGAGAAGCAGACAGAGCGATAGAGAGAGGGGGAGGGGAGAGAGTTGAAGAAAGGCCAACGAGATGAATCACGAGGAAAAATACAGAATAAAAAACAAAACAAAAACGGAAGTGAAGTGAAGAAAGCTTGGAGAGGACATTATGTGCACAGACTGGAGTGCTTGGCATGTCTGACAGCCTAGCTAACACAACTGCCTGTGCACTAATGAGACAATGTCAGCAGAATACGGTGGGAGCCAGGAAGGGAAAAGGGGGCCTGCTACGACAGTTTCTGGACATGCATGATCTCTTGGGCTGGCAGAGCGAGTTGATGAATAGATAACAGCCCTATAGGGACAGACTCACCGTTTTGTTGGGCCAGTTGTACTTCTCAAAGATTTCCTGTGCACGATCCTCCCCACCATCTGTAAACATCATTATCATCTTATTGCAGTTGGCCCTCGGGGCACTGCTCTCCTGTGGTACATGAAGAGAGAGCAGGAAGGCAGGGAGACAGGTTAGGTAATATGATCAAGCTTTTTAAAACAGCATGGTTGTGGTAAATATGTCAAAGACAAAACAATATTATGGAAGTATTTTATATGGGAATGTACACTGATCAGACCATTCTTGATCAATCTCTTCCTGAAACTTACTTTGAGACAGATCTCAAATACCAAACATATCAATCAATCAAGCTCCTTTTTATTTCATTTCATTTTGGACTGATCTTCCAGTTAAGCTTGTGATTTTTATTGTCACTGTAATTTGATTCTTTTTCCCACCTCTACTTTTGACTTTTGGCAATGCCTGCTCCTGACTTTAAAATGATTAAAAACTTAAATACCCCCCCTTTCCTGGAAATCCTGGAAAGATTTGGTACTCCAACATTAACATCTTTAGTGTTTAAGAGCAGTTTACTAATGCATGATATGATGAACAGTTGGAACGCAGGGATTCATCCTGGAAATGTGTATTCCTCCATACTAAAAAGGTATAAATATTATTCATTGTCCTCATATAATTTTTACTACTATTCTTTGATTATTTTTTGTCCTCCATTTTGTTGCAATAAAACCAACTAAATTTTACTCTTAGCTTTCATCATACGTTTACAAATGTCCCAGCTGGTAGGCAGAGGCTTTCTCATATCATCAGAAATTTAAGGTTTAAGAAGTGTACAAGATTACTATAGTTAAATTTGATTGTGTCGGAAGCACTTTCACAAGCATTTCAGCAGTACATGCTCATAGCCAGGCACCAGTTCTTAGCATTCAGCTTTGATACAAAACCCCCTGCCTGCCTGCACAGCAGCTGCCATTGATATGCAGGCCAGCGGCATGTCAATCTGACAAGATTCTAATAAAGATAAATAATATTGCTACAATTACATATTTTTATTGTGCTTCTGCCGCCAATCATGGGAGCGAGTCTGCCACAGACAGCGATTAAAGGGACCTTTTTATTTCTCATTCTGCTGGCAAGGGAAGGGGCGGAGGGGGGGGGCAGCTGGCACTTGGCTCTGCGCCTCCAAGCCCACCAGAGGAATATAAAGTGTCTGTGGCTGATCTCCTCTGGGCTGCGCTCATCAATCATCCCATCAGAGCCCATTAGGGTGGCAGCCTCTTAAAATACACAGCAGCATACGGAGCTGAGGCAGCACCTGTGTCGAGAGCACGTGGATGCCTGCTCCTGACAGACGTCACCACTGTGCTGGCTGCTGCAAACGTAAGCGTGACTCCACTGCAACAGCAGTTATTATCAGATGTACCTTCAACAATGACAGAACTCTGGAAATGTCTTATACAAACATGGGCCCCTCCCTGTCAGCACCGTTTCATCACTGTTAATTCAGCTTTCTTTATTGGATTGGACAGTAACCCTGGCAGGACGTATAATAACATGCTGGAGCCATAGTACATAGTTCCAGCATGTTATTGAAGATGATATGGAGGCACACAATTCCTCAGCCGCAGACAAACATCCACCCTTGTATTGCCCTTCCCTGAACGGCTTGATGGCTCTTACATTGAGAAGCTGTTCAAAGGCAAATGTGAAGCCAGATTTGTAATCTGTGGTTCCTTTTGCTTGCATATGCATGACGGCCTCCTTGAAGATCTTCTTGTTACGAACATTGGCTTGAACCAAAGTCCTGAAGCACGGGACAACGGCATCGGCCTTCTCGTTGAACTAGAAGGGGAAATGCAAAGACACACATGAGCATGCTGTATAAGTATACTGGCTTTTCCCGACAAAAATACTGCTAAAACTACAAATGAATGTTTGTGTCCAACTCTAAGACGGTATTTCTGTGTGTTTCTGTGTTCTCTCTATCATGCGTGTGTAGTGCATGGCGGCAGGATGCAGACGTGGGTGTGTGCAGATGTAAGCTGCCCTGCTACTCTCTGGCTGGCAGTAAACACTGGTAATTACAACTTTCCACACAAAGAACAGGTGCACCTGAAACACCAGTGCAAACCACTGAACAGAAACCCAGCCAAGGTAATATCATCTGTCTCATCTCATCCACCAAATTAGCCTAAAGCCGTGTGTGTTTGTGTGCAGGCTTGTGTGCGGTGTACGGGTGTGCATGTGGCGTATATTTTTGCGCTTGTGTGCAGTGTCTATGCGTGATTACAATATTAGCAGCAATGTCTGTAATAGCAGGTCTGAAATGCTGTTTCTTCTTGAAGGTCAACGTCAAAATCTACCGACATTTTCAGGACAGATTGATGTAAAACATTACGTGCAAGAAAAGCTGACATTTCCCATGTGTTGGTGTTGTGTCATATTTAAAGTGTCACACAAAGACACACAAAAGTAATCAGAGCCACATATTCAATATTCATCATTGTGTCACTTCTTAGTATTGCATCTCTTGTGTCTTAAAATGTCAGGAAATACAGCAGCTGTGAAACAAGATTAAAAAAAGGGCTTGGTTACAGCTACTATCTATGATAAATAAGAAATAACGTCCTATGAAATAAAGTCTTCATTATTAACACCAATTATATTTCCATTACCGAAGTGAGGCCACAGTTTGTCATAAAGAAGTGTGCTGAATCATGTAGACACCAGAGGTGGCGTTTGATGATTATTTTCTGTAAATCTTTGGTTATTAAAGTTTATTGTGTTTACAAATAATTCGCAGCAAGCTTTTGTAAGCCCTCACTTTCTGTACAGCGGTGGAAATCAGATGCGTCCGCACCCAGATTACCACGCTCATTTCTTGCTCTTAGAGCTGGGATTTAGAGGCATACAGTGGCTAAGAGTAATGGATTATGAGGGATTACTGAAGAAAGTCTCTAAACAGAGCCACCACACCGAGTATGTGGACGTGTTTGTGTGTGTGTGTGTGTGTGTTATCAGTCCTGCCATATAGGATAACGTTAATATTTCCCTAAACATTAGTCCTAATGGAAAGCTTGGTAATCAGCAGAGAGTGAAAGAAAAAGACGGGCACAATCCCACACGGACAACAGGAAAAGCAAACACGCTATAATGAGGGAAGTGCGGCGTTTCCACTGCAAGCAAACAACTGGGAGCAGAATGAGCACACTGTGCCGTTTACTGACTCCCTGCTTGATTAGCACCTGCTTAATGAATAAAACAAATATTTGTGTCATTGTTGCCTTCAGGAGTGATTTTTACTATTAATGGCAAATCATATTCTGCAAGCTTCAACTCACCCTGGCCACATTTACATAGTCGTCATCTGATAGAGTGTCCAGCATCTCCACTACGGAGGTTTTCATCAGCTTCAGAGTGAGTCCACTGACACTTCCACTCCTGCGGAAAAGATGCAATCATAAGACACATCCTAATCCTCCTCGTGTCTTTTGTCCTAACTTGTGAAGGACATGTTTTAGATGGGGATACAATGGTAAGTGGACTTCAATTAAGGTGAGAAAATGAGCAGTGATTGCCTTCCTCTAACTTTAGGCTGTCCTCAGACCAACAGGTGGCACTAGCGCCCTTTGAAGGAGACATCCGCTCCAGCAAGGGGGGAAGTGTTGAAAGAGGAGGCAGTGAGAGAGACCGAGGAGTAAAATACTCACACGTCCACAATGATGACCATGTCCTTTGGAGACGATGCACCTTGAATATACCTGTACAAAAAGACACAAAGAATGGGCTTTAATTTGTTCCCATAATCTTTGAGAATTGCACTAAAGAAAGAAACCAAAGTCACAAAGAGCTCAGCCATGATAATATGGAGCTACCATGGCTGAGCCCACTTAAGCTACAGACTACTGAACAGGCTTATGTGCTTAGAAGAGTTAATAAGTTGTGTTATATACTTCAGTGTTGGCTACAGCTACTGTCGACTGACTTCAACAGAGATATTCCTCTTTACCAAATAACAATGTCTACTCTAAATAATTACTGCATAAGCCAAAGTAATTGCTAGTTTATGGTCTAAGTACTGTATATGATAACATATTCACTACAATGGCCTGCATTGAGCTGTACATCCTCCTTAACACACAGGCCATCAACCGGAAAGACAGCCCTTTTCAAGCATAGTAGTACATCCAAAAGGTCCAAAACATAACATCTTGTGCATCAACAGAAGATTCATAAAATTGTTAGTACCAATCAGTACGAATAACCAATTTTGGATTGTTATGCGGGCTGAGATTTTTGTGTTATGTCTTCCGACAGGCTTTTGATATTCAGATATTACAATTTAGCTAAATATTTATCTTAGATCCTGCTTCAGGTAGCTATTTTCTTCCTTCTTTCTCAAAAATGCCACATTCCAGTTTTTAAAAAAATCACTTACAGGCCACCACCGTATGCTGTGTTAGAGACCTGTTGATGTTGTTGGAATTTCTCCATTTCAGGTGGCATTTAATCAAACTCACAAATCACTTGAAGTTGCATAAACCTTTAAAAGTGTCTTCTTTAAAAGTCTGCCAATAGGCTGACACATTCTACTTTCAATACCAATCAACATGATCAAATAGGTCTTCCCAAATCAAATGTGACTTTGTTGTAGTGCAGTAATCTACCATACGCTGCTGCCTTCCTTGATTAAGATACTGATAACACACACGACAAAAAACCCCCGAAAGATTTTAGGACTTAAATTGAGCATAAATTATACATAAAGTTGAATTTTCACTATTTTCAGAGCGGTGTTGACCTGTGCTGTAGAGAGCCTGTGCTGAGCTAAGTGCTGTCAGTAAAATAAGATTGCTGATGTTCTGTTCCTTTGATGACTCATCAGTTGGGCGTCAAATGCATTATTTACTCTGGCGGTCTCTTTGTTGGGAAGAGGCACAGGCTGCTTAAGACCATTATGTTTCTGCTGCAAAGCAACTGCTAAAATAAGGCTGTTCTGGGTGTGTGTCAGCCATGGCACAGTGTAGGCCCACAAGGCAGAGACTGAACAGTGAACTAGCAAGGCCAGACAACTTGTGTCCTGGAAGAGACACACACATAACATCTGTCCACGGTTGATAGAGGATGGCATACAGAGGGAAATCAAAAATTCTCCCATTCTGTTCCAGTGGCAATTAAATTCACATTTACCCCTGATACAAAGAGATCTGAGATTGATGGACATCATAGGCTTTTCTATGGCACGCTGGGAAGGGGGAGGAGGGTTTCAAATGTGAGTATTAGTTTGACATTCTGAGGAGTGAACAGGCAAGCAGTTAGCAGCCGTCTTAGGCAGAGGCAGAGTAATCATCAGGGGTCTCTTTCTGCTGATTATCAGCCGTTCCGCTGAGTGTGGAGAGAAGCCAGCTGCCTGTGGGCCAGTGAGGCTCTTTTCTTATGCTCGGCCAAGCTGATATGGAGGTAGAGCAACAGAGCCCCGGTAGGCTTCGCCACCGGTCCCACAAGTCTCACCGCTCTCACTCACTGGCAGGCGTCACTCCAACCTGCAGACTGACCCCTGACCCGTGCTGACGTGACATCCCCGCAGCACACCGCCTGGGCTGCTCAAATCCGTTTTTCAGACAACCTGGACCCCACTTTGCTGCTGAAAAGCTGCCTGAAACCCCCAGATAGAACAGAGACTCTGCACCAGCACTGCCTCGCAAGAGGTCGATTAATTGAGCATGCCCGCCCGCCACAGTGAACATGGGAAAAATGTATATATGAGAGAGAGAGAGAAAGAGAGAGAGAGAGAGAAGGGAGAATCCAATTATTTTCAATAATAAAGAATGCCACATCAAAGGTAGAACTTCCGCAGCTCTCCACAACTGTGTGGCGTATGAAATCAGGTCTGGAACCATGAGGCATATTGGCATGCATGACTTTTATCAATTTAATTACTGAAATCTTAATTTGAGGGAGTGAGAAGGAGAGGAAGAGCGAGCTGAGACTCCACACAGTGGCAGCTTCTTTCTTTCGAGCGGATGGGGTTTATGAAAGTGTTCATCGATGCATGACGGAAGCTCGGTCAGAATGTGGCCCACGTCTCCAGTCCCTCGGGCTCATGGACGGAGACACCCCGTCTGGAGATTGAAGGAGGGTCATTTGGTGACGACTGATACCTGCAGACCAACTGCAGATTTTCATTAACTTCTCTGGTCAGTCTATTTCTCATAAAAGGAGAATAGTCCTTTAATGGGCCTTCAGGTTATTTTGAAGTGGCTAAATGTTAATTATAAGGAAAATGCAAACTTCTATTACTAGCAGTCAATACAGGTCATCTTCCACACCCAATGTAACATCTCACAAAGGAGAACTGTGTTAGCTTTGGCCCTAAAATCTGCTGAGAAAATATCACTTTCAAGCAGATCTAACTGTGAAAGAGGCAGCATTGATCAGCAGTAATGGGGTTTAGGAGGAATGTGTGAGCAGTGATGGAGTAGAGAGGAGTAACACATGAGCCAGGATAGCGTCACTCAACACTGAAGCTATAATGCTGCCATGGCTGATTTTCCCCACAGATTATTTTGGCATATCAGCACTGCTCTCTTTCTTTCCCTTTCAATTGCCTAAAGTACAATTGAATTTTCTCTGTGCTTCTGAGCAGGGAACATCAGGTTCAGAGCGAGCCGGATGGAATCAAGGATTTTCAGTCTACAGGCTGATATGCAGTTAGTTCTACAATTCTGACAGATTAAAATCATGAATTGAGGCCGGTATCGGTGTATAATTCTCCACATTTTGACTCATGGATCCAGATGTGTTGTTTCTGCATGGATTCCAGTCAGTAATTACCTCTCAGCTTCTGCCCACTGATGCCATTCTTTCCCTGTCATTACCCAGTCTCCTGCATGCCAAGGCCAGGTGACAAGCAGATGGGCCTGGCTGGTGCTGAACTGAGCCCTGTCGGCCATTCTGTCCCACCGTGACACGACCATCAGCCATCAGACACAACATATCAGCCCTACAGCCTCTCTGTCCGTTCACTCAAGAGTTATGGTTGGTATCTAACCACTGGTGCTGAATCATAACTAGTGAGAGCACTTAATTTCAGACATCAGCATTGTTTTAGCAAGTGAGAATGTGTCAGTCCTTTTCTCCTCTGTGAGAAGCTCATTACAGAAGATCAACTAATGTGAAAGCGCTCCCTCTGAAACCAACTTGTGTTGTACAACTGGCTGTGATTTAATTCAACCTGTTTATACCTGTCCACCATGTACAGGTATATATGAACTGCCAAACAAGTAGGGGCTACTTTCTTGGCAATGTGAGTGCAACTGTCGCATTGTGGTTAACTAACCAGTTTCAGACAAACAGGTAGACCACATCCAGCTAAAGGCACAATAAAAACAAAACATACACGCAAAAAAGGAAGAAACAAAAATAAAGGTACTTAGTGCTTATAAGTACATAAACCATAATACATACAGTTAAACCTGAAAGCCTCTAAAACACAAAAAAGTGACAAAAGTTCTGAAAATTAAAGAGACTGTGACATGTTGCTAAGTGGGAATAACATTATTATTTTAACTGACACTACTGTTTGTTTTCCTGTAAAATATACATTTAAATCAACCATACAGAAAGTGAATTTTGTTACATCCCCATAAAGCACTGTTATTATTAAAGTCAATTATCAAGCAGCAAAATGGCAAACATTTGCTGGTCCCAGCTTCTCAAATGTGAAGATTTACTGCTTTTTTCAGTTTCATGTTGTAAATCGAATCTTTTTTTGGATTTGAACTGTCGGGCAGACAAAACAACCAATATGGAGTGTATAACCTTGAAAGCTTTAGATTTTTGAGAATTTTTTGCTATCTTACAGACCAACTGATCAATCAAAAGCGGAATTTACACATTAATTGATAAGGGAAATAATCGAAGTATAGAGGTATAGAGTAACAAGATATAGCTCTAAATGAGGGGATTAAAGCAGCAACATTCAAAGCCACCCCATCCTCACAACCTGTCACCTCCTCCCATAAATCTAAAAGAAATGCATTATACAAGCAATGAACACAATGACATATTCTGTGTTGTGGTGATTGTATTCTGCTCCTTTTGCAGCAGTCTGGTAAAAGAGTCTCATTGGAATTCATGAAATAGTTTTATCATGGCGCAGCGCTGTCAAATCAATACATTAACTGTGCCGGGGGGCTAACTCTCTCAGGAGATTGTGTTTATGCACCCTGACCCATTCCACAAAGTGTTGTGCATTACATTTAAATTGGAGGAATTATCTACTACATACATCTCAGAAACATGCAATAGATACATGTAGCATGATACATAGAGTGGCTGGGGCTCATTTTATTCTGTGACAGTAAGTGTGCAGGAGCAGCAAGTGTGTTCATGTTTCATTCTCTTTTTTTAAACCATGTTTATTGGCTGCATTATACAGTGCATATGTACACGAGTGGGAAGTATATATAGTACTATCTGCATTGTGTGTGTGTGTGTGTGTTGGTCAACTGTAATGTGCGAACCTTCTTCACAGTTTGAGCTCTGATATGCACGCATCATGTACAGTAGATATAAGCAGAATAACTGCAGAAAAATGGGAGAACTGTTTCTAACAGCAAGACTGCTAGTGTGTGTGCACGTGTGTGCGTGTAGGTGTGTTTGTCTGCATGCTCCCATGTGTGCGTGGATTTGTGTTGTGCTGATGGGCTTATTATTTTATGGACTGCTGCTCTCTTAGTGCTCCTGTGGATGTGGCAGGCGAATAAAGATTGAATTAAGATAAAAATATAGGAGGACGGCGCTCAGAGAGCCTGCAGGAGAAAGAGATGTTGTCTGCCGTTTATTTATCCCACTTTTTGTTGATTATTGGAAGTGTTGGTACCTAGAGTCACATTTCCATATTTTCAGTTGTAGGAAGAAAAACACAAAATTTTATGTTAAAATTTTCAACCACTTTCCTTTCTGAAAGAAATGACAGAATATTGAATTAATCATGCATATTGGAATACATCAGCATCAGTTATTAGTAGGCAGGCATTAGTCTGTTACTGTTGCTCTGTGAGAAGGAATAAAACGCCTCATGCTGTGTCTCTCACATCAACCTGAAATGTCAAATATTTTATTAGGACTAAAGCTGCTAAAGCCTAGTGTCACCTTCAGTCTCGCCCATAACACACTGGTCTTTCTTTTCACTCTGCTTCTCCCTGAAGTGGGGTGAAGAGAATGAAGGGAGGAGGATGCAAAGCTCCAGATATTGGGAATGGTATTTTGGGGAGCCTCAGCTTCGAGGATTGAGCAGCAGTCATAATATTTACAAAGAGGTTAGATTGACTTTTTGAAGAAATCAATACGTGATATAGACTACATGCTGTTGTGAGCCTGGGAGGTAATGGGATCTTCGCAACGCTTGGCTAACAGGACTCCATGCCTGTCTCTGGTTATTTCTCTCTTCGCCCTTTCATTTTTTCCCCCTGCCTCACTTCACCCTCTGCTTCGCTTCCCTTGATAACACGAACAGACATTATAATGGACAAATGTTAATAATTAATGTCAGAGCAATTGGAGACAATTAAGTGTGTTGACTGGACCATTAATTTTCCTGTGGCTGTTGGTGGGGGAGCAGACGGGGAGAGAGCCCATCTGTAGAGGCAGGCGGCCCTCCGATCTTTATCCTCAGAAGGGCACCTGGTCAGCCACGCAGCTATCCATCCTTCCCAGGAAAAGCTACAGGTGTGTTACACTACAAACTGGCCATGAATCCTGGCCGCTACTTTAACTCTCCCCATAGTAAATCCCAACTCTGGGGGACTCCACCCACAGACAGTGTCAGTGCAAATGTTACAGAAGCATGTTCCTGCGATTGCATCTCTGTATTCCACTTGCTGTAATGGCATTTGTAAAGCTGCAGTTATCTATCTGGCATATCAGCCCATGTGATCTGATGTATCTGTGAGTTTGTGAGGGGCGGAGTGCTGATAGGTGTGTGGGAAAATGTGTGAGACAGTGTGTGTTTGTCTGTGCTTATAATATTATTTATTGTACATGCATATAGATCTGTTTTTGTCTGTTTTTTAAGCCTGAATGTTAATCACCAAATTCTCCAAGGGGCGTGGATTTTTGGTACCACTGACAATGTCGGTACTGGTCACTTAATTGATCTAATATCTGTGTGGGTGGACACTAAAAATTGTTTGTAATACCACTTAATTTATCACTTTGTAAGTTACTCAGTGATTGTGTAAATGTACAGAGTGCTGAGGCTACAGGACGACCTGTTGCTGTGGAGTTTGACAGCATCACCACAACTGAACCCATGAAAGAGAGACAGCTAACACTAGCTACATGCTCCCACTCTGTATAACATGGGAAGTGCACAACACTGTGTTTGTGGGAGCTCTCAATGACCTACGTTACCTTTTATAAGATCAAGCAATAGAACACACGCTGCTCAATTGAACATCCTCAGGAGTTCTGCTGTTTCAGTCTTACTTGGTCTGGTATGACCAGTAGCTTATGGTGGCTAATGTTAGCAAACATGTGGCGTAACTGACATTTTGCAGACTATGAATCTGGCCTAATCGTGCAACTATTACACTACATTTTAGCATTTACCATTATCCTGTCACATGTGGCAACAGGCGTTGTTGTTCAGCAAAAGTCTAACTTTAAATGATCAACGATATGTGGGCTTGTTGAAAATGAGTAAAAATTCCAGGCTATTCAATATGACGTGCTTCAGTCATGCACCACGCAAGCTAAAAGTGCATCTCCTAGAAATTCCGACTCTCAAATGTCGCTCAACTGCTGACACCCATCCAGATGCTTACGGCTTGGATGCCATTTCCACAAACATAAACTGTTTAAGCCTCTCAGATAATACACAGTAGCTGTAGTATAATTATCGTTTATATTTCCTTATACAAAAAAGGAGATCTTTTAACACCAAGTACATGAGTCGTGTTCATCTTAGCGTTCGTATGACTCATATTGTTTGTGATACCGTCCTCGTGGCAGATGCAGCTATCTCTAAGCACACACGATGGGCTTACCTAACCCCAGAGGACTGTTTTGTAACGTGTGTGATTGGCCGACCTCTCCAGAGAATGTCAGTTCGGGGAGACAGCATGTTAGACTATAATCACACAAGTCTGACCTGACATATCATGACACTCCCTGCCGCGGCCCCGCCACTCAGCACAGCTGGGCACAAGTTGCTAAGCAACGGGCCACAGCAATGTCCAAGGCTCCGACATGGGGAAAAGCTCGACAGAAGTGACAAACATGGAGGACCGGGGGGGGGGTGACAAGGTGTTCCTCTGCACAACAATACACCTCTTTCTCTGTCTAACCATGACACACGCTGCTGCCGCTCAGCGTTCCCCATCATCTTTGTCTTTCCTTGTTCCTTCCTGTCTCCAGGAAGAGTCCCCGAGTCAAAACATGCGTAAGAGAATTAACTCGGGTGTACTTCAGTTTGTTGCACTGACAGCTCAGTGACAGGATCCTTACTTTAACTTGTCCTGCTTCACAGTGCCTTGTGTTTTCCAGAATTTTTCATGTTAATACTGTTTGCTACTCTGACAGTGGAGCAGTAGGGAGACTCCTGGTGTTAATTAACTTGTGAGGGAGCACCTTGTTAGCCTGATGATTGCACAGTAAATACTTTGATCACTCAATCTTTCCGTTAAAAGGCACAATCGGTGATCTAAACGTAAACAGCGTCACCCGACAAGGACCTGCTATCGCTTTAAAACTTATCAAATTCTGCAGTTATATCTGAATAAACAGTAAAGAAATAAACTGACTTAAATGTATTTGAATCTTAGTTTGTTCTTATGTTGTTGGATTTTAAACAGTTTTATTACTGATAATAGTTTGATATTGGTTTTATCTATGCTTTTATTTTATAGGTATTTATGTTTTAGTAACCAACGCTGGTCGATTGGATGGGAGCATTTTTATTATCGTGTTTATGGATGAATCAATTGAACCTTGACTGGACCTTTAAACTGCACATAAAATGAACAACTGAGGTTACATTTCCTTCATTTAGATGAATGCATTCATTCTCTTTAGGACGTGGCTAAATTTGAACATTGTGTTTTTTGGATCTTGAGTTTCAAACAAATTTCATCAGCGTGCAAAGGCTTCTTTTGCTTGTCTTTTCTTTGTTTGGTCTGTGCTTGTTGACTTCATCTGACAAGCCTGGCCTCAAACAGCCACTCAGGTTGAGCTGGCCCGAGACAGAGATGGAAAACGGGGTCAGGTCTAATCAACACTGCTGTCATGATTATGTCCAGTTCACTCCAACCTGTAACCAGGCAACAGGCAGGGCTGCCACAAAGCCGATGTGACAGTGGCAGGTAGATTGAATGTGGAAGGGTGGACAGGAAGCTTGGGTGGGTGGGTGGGTGAAGGGGGCTGTTTGGCCCAATGCAGCCTAGTTCTGTCCAGCCCTTCACACTCACCCGCCCCGGCACTCTGTACAAAGAACTGTTGCGCAGAGAACCACAGGAAAAGGTGGGCACTTTAAACAAAAACATTAGACCCTATCTTGTTTTGTCCTGGTAGCAAAAGACAATGCATCACCATTATCACTTTCAGAGAACAACGCGGGTCAGGAAACCGTTTTGATCTCATTCCATTAAACACTATCCTTTATTTAGCTCTGGGCTGGAGGGAGCACAGGAGGGCCACATCAGCCAGAGACAAAACACTGTACAGGAATCCTAATGCAAGGCTGGTATTTAAGAGTCAAAGCTTTTCTTTTGTAAATATGGTCATGTTCACAAAGCCCTATAATGTTCAGGTTAGGGAAAAAAACGATTTAAAAGATTATCCTTTGGGTAAAATTTGTTTTCTATTAAGGGACTGTCAGCACTTTAATAATAGCTAATAACTGATGCTTACAGTATTTTAGTGAATGCAGTGAATTAAGTGCATGAAATAATTTAAAATAGCTGTAAGTTACTCTTTTTCACTTCAACAGTGAGCACATGATTATGAATATTATTAAGATGAAAAGACCTCACATTATCCTAAACAAACAAAGGACTATGAGGTGGCAGAATGTACTGAATGTAATGAACACAAGATTATGTCTCCATTATTACACACATATCAAAAAACGATCTTGTTTACAGCATGTGTGTAGATCGCAACAGTTTGCCACAATTTTAAGACAGCATGACAGTGCTGCTGCTGACAGCACAGGTGTTGCAATGAGAAGTTACATTTCTGCAATTTTCTGCACGTTTACTCTGCTGCTGCTGTTGGTATTGGTTAGAGGCTGTCCGCTCTGAGCCACACAATCCTTTGTCTCAACGCTCAGCTGGACTCACCTGGCGCCCAAAACTCATGCCTTCCAACACTTAACTGGACTGGGATAATGCAGCAAATTAATATGTATATTCTTAGATATATGCCACATTTATGTATGTAATTTAACACATCTATGGTCACATCATTCTAAGATTTAGTAATTATGAGTAAAAACTATTTATAATGTACTTTAATGTATTAGCATCAATATATACAAAATGTGTCAATCTCAAATCAGTGAGTAAACCCAACTCTTCCTCTTACGTTATTAAAAAGCTTGAGCTTGGTTTCTCGGGTGATGATCCAAACTAGAACATTTCTGAACAACATTATTGAGGAGTACAGTGCATCCACAGTTAAAGCAAGTGTAATTTTTTCTAACACCATCATTGCCTCTGAAGAGACCAAATGTGCCGATTTAGGAAATAAATGCCTCTGTAAATGATTTCACTGTTCAAAAATGATGAGGATAATGGATATTTCTGTAGTTTCCTTCCTCAAATGGCCAGTAGGCATTAATAGTGGAAGAAAGAAAGAAATAAAATCACACTTACATTATACTGAAACTAAACACCTTGTGAATACAGGGCCTGACGGTCCAGATGACACTTACCATGGTCGTCTGCGGACATCGTAAAGGTCAATCTTGTTGGGTGCCCTCCATGGAGTGGCTGGAGAGAGCAAGAAAATAAGTTAAAGGCCGTACAGTGAACTGTAGGATATTTCAGATTAGATCAAAGTAATCATAATTTCATTCTGTCTATCGAGTTACCAGTACAGCCATCTGATAAGAGATTGCCAATGTTCTGCAGCCGAGGAGCCCTAGGGTCAATTTAGACTTTATCTTGCCGTGAGTATAAGGCAGACTGTTGACGCAGTACCCTGCGGCCTACCTGGGTAGTATCGTGTCACTCCTGTGGCACTGCCAAACACCTGCCAACGCAGAGAGCGGTCCTCCCGACGGTTTTCAATGAAGACCCTCTCCAGCGCCTGGGTCCAGTTTAACTCATTTAGGATGACTGGGGCTGCAGGGACACACACATGGTAGTGAATTGGCAAATAGTTAAGGCTCATTGTTTTCTAGCTTACCAGTTTACACAAAAAAAATGCCCAATATCTTCTTATAAGGGAGTAACAGTATCTCACCCAAGGGGACACTATAAACCTGTTTTTCCAGCTCAGAATATGCTTAAGGTTATTAAAAATGAAGAAAAAAAATGGAGAGATAATATAAATGAGATGCTGATTATGTGTCATAGACTCCTCAAAGCAAGTACAAAAAAATGAATACTTAATACAGGCGCTGAAAATAGTTTAAACACACTTTATCATTATTGATTTTTTTTGTACCTGTTTTTTTAATATTGAAATTAAACACAGATAAATTCCGTGATTTTTAAATAAAAACCCAAACATAGTGTGACTAAAAAGTGTAAAACACCAGGGTTGTTTCTCTGTTAGTAACCCAAAGGTCAACTCTCCTTGCTGAACAACCTTGTCCGTGCCAGCAGCAGTAAGCTGAGCACATAAGAACGCAGGCAGCTCGGCCAGCGGTAGCCGCCTGCGCAGGGCATCAATCTAATCTGGGGGATCTCTGAGGAGAAATCTGAGATGACCTTGCAAGAGGTCATATGTCACTTGCAGCATGTGGATGCAGAAGCCACTTCTGAATTTTTGTTAGCAATGACATTCAAACGATTTCCACACATGTCCATGAATGCCTGTCAGAGGATTTGTGGGTTCTTGGTGATTAGGAGAGAAGAGGGGTGAAAGGGGTAAAAAAAAAAAAGACAAAAAGTACTGGCCTGCTTGTCAGGTCTCGGTGTGGGTGGAGGAGTGGAGGAACCCCATTGCACACAGCCAGTAAGTATCATGTCGTTTATTTAGATGCTAACAAAAAGTGAACTTACAGCCAGCGTAAGCCGAACTCAGGACCTGCTGAAGAATACAGGCTTGGAACCGACGAACATACGAATAACATTTAACCCACTCTGACATTGGCTATGACGCCACGAAGACACAGAGAACAAAACACACTTAAATACACAAGACA
>JAVQJF010130137.1:0-12228 GCA_036023855.1 Gadopsis marmoratus
GTGTCTGTGTGTGTGTCTGTCTGTGTGTGTGTGTGTGTGTGTGTCTGTGTGTCTGTGTGTGTGTGTCTGTGTGTGTGTGTGTCTGTGTGTGTGTGTGTGTGTCTGTGTGTGTGTGTCTGTGTGTGGGTCTGTGTCTGTGTGTCTCTGTGTGTGTGTCTGTGTCTGTGTGTGTGTCTGTGTGTGTGTGTGTGTGTGTCTGTGTGTGTGTGTGTGTGTGTGTGTGTGTGTGTGTGTGTGTGTGTGTGTGTGCAGCATCACTGCTCCTCTGGATGCTGTAGAAAGTGTTCAGTAACAGTTTCATCATTTGGATCTAAAGCGCACTGCCCCTGCTGGGGGAAGAGGTCAGTGACAGAACCGGTCCGGTCCTGCCGGGAGTAACAAAACAACACGTTACAGACGTTGTTAGAACTAAAAGTCACTTCCACACGGAGCCGGTGTCGGGGTTTGAGGGGAAATTGAGCCGGCACTAGTTTCCGTAGCGCCGTGGCGGAAGGACATCGTGTTGCAGTTCGAAGGTGTAACTTTAGTTGCAGCCCTGTTGCATCAGATCCGCAGGGGATTCGCTGAACGCTGCAGCAGCGTGGCCACACCATTGGTTTATCCGGGGAACTTTTTTATTTCTATTGGCCTGCATCAGTCTCACACTGACTGCTAATCATTACACATCAGCACCGAGCCGGACCGAGCCGAACCGAGCCGGTGCTGCCACTGACCTGCAGCTGGGAGCAAAGTGACACAAAGTTCAAGTCAGTTAGTTTGTTCTCTGCATGCTCCCCACTTTTTAGCAGCACTTCACATCAGTTTGAGCCACAAACCCGTCCCCATATTTACTGGACCAAAACAGAGTCAGAAATATTTGACTGAACCTTAGATAATAACGTTCACCACCACTTTACCTACTGCGCCTCGTGAGGCTTCTATTAACAGCTCAGCTGTAAATACATATGTGAGCGAGTTTGAGTTGTTTTTTAAAATGATTTGACCAGCTGTCGCTGATTTAGATGTAAGATAGACTTTATTAGTCCTCCCGCTCTGCATGCACAGCATATTCTTTCCCAAACATACACGTTCCCCATTTATCAGTGGTGTGTAGGAAGGAGAATATACAAACTGCACACGGAGAGCAGTCAGACAGCACGACACTCAGTCTGAATCTATACAGGACTCAAACATTTGCAGAGGTTCTTTACGTTCGTTCACATTCGTAATGCAAACCCACCTGAACATCGTCGCTCTTTCTCTCAGGAGTCAGTTTGGGAGCCTTCTCAAGGCTGACAAATGTCAGTATCACTTCATCTAAATTTGCATCCCAGCTCACTGACGTTTGCAGCCAGGGACTGGCACTGGATCAGTTTGTCTTGTCTTCAGCCCTTTACTTGCACAGGTGACGGCAGGAGACGTTGCAGGACGGGAAGGGAGAGGTGTTAACCCATCGTACAGGAAGTGTCACAGACCCGGGTGACGCGTCTCTGGCAGCAGTTAAATAATCGACAGCACAGAAAAAGCCTTTCGCGGTATTGATCAGTCAGAATGCAATCAAACAATGTCGCCACACACACACACACACATACACGCACAAGAAGTTGAAAAGCTACTTAAAATTGAATATGTATCGATATACATATATATATATCAATACCATCTCACCTTGAAGCTAAAAATTTTTTATTTCAAACTTCATGCCACGAAGCGTGGAATACAGCTGAAATGTATAAATACATTTTTTGACACAGACTTTGTAGTTTAGTACAGAATTGCTCGATGATCTGTAAAGTCGGTAGCTTATATAAGTGAAATGTAATAACAATGATCATAATATGAATAATAATAAAACAGTATATAAACATTTAACAATTAGTCTATAAGGTATTTGTCAGTGGAGGCTGCTGTGCACAGATAGCAACAGTAACACAGTTTTAATTGTTGCCTAATACTGAACATTAATATACACCTAAAAAGATCTGCTTACAAATTATAGTGTGTCATGAAGCATTTATTAAAATGGTTCAATACACTTTATAGGTTCAAACTTGTACTTACTGTGTGTGTGTGTGTGTGTGTGTGTGTGTGTGTGTGTGTGTGTGTGTGCCACTTCGCGCTCTGACGCCGTTACAGATCTCATCTCTGTTGCAGCAGCATCATTATCATTTAACAGGCATCTCAAGAACAGGATGCTCATTTAATCATGAGGCTTAATGAAGCGCGGAAAAACAATATGTCTACTGCAACTGCAGGCGTAAAACAAAAAAAACGTACAGACATGTATGTTAATTACACGCACGATGTGGATGTTTTTCTGTTTTTTTTTTTAAATCTTCTAAATATAGACAATTGTAGCTGCCGATGGCCAGACTTTGATCCCAGATTGACGGATCTAAAACCAACAGCTGATGTAGTCAGGCCTACAGACGGCCGCTGCTCTCTGGTGACAGCAACTTAATGTGTGTGTGAGTTAACCTGTAATGTGGTAACAAATTTAGGTAACATGTAGCAGCCACAGCTCTTCTATAATCCGATGCATTTAATGTCGGTCTCCCCAGACTGTCACTCTGACCTCCAGGCTGCTGCTGCTGCTGCTGCGGCGGCGTGACAGGCAGGATATGTGTGGAGGTCGGACAGGCTGGCTTGACACCCAGCGTGTCCCGCTGCCCTCATTAGTAAAACCAGGACGGCTCTGCATGGCTCCCTGGCTGGAGCTCCTCTGCCTATCCTCTGCCTCCCCGGCAAACCAAAAGCTGATTGAAGCAGCCAGGTCTTCCTGTTGCTATAGTAATAGGCAACACTGGCTCACCCCTCTCGAAAACATGTTTTTGGCACCCCTGTAGCCGTGGGTTTTTACGGCCTCCCCCTCAGAGCTCCTACACCCCCATTGTTTACAGTGTTCATCTTGCTATTTTCTGCAGACGGTGCAGATTTTTAGTATGCATGATGCACCTCTTTAGTCGCGCATGAATTCGTAATCATCGCAGGTCGCGGGGATCAGGAAAAGTTGATATGTGATATGTGCAATGCCCCTGCAAGACTATGTATGTGTAATCTGCTATATTATAACCTCCAACGCTTCACTCACAATTCATTCCTGACAATGTCTCGCCTGAAAGCGTAAGACTTTAAGAGTCCGCAAGGAAAAACACTCATTTGAAAAAATGAACTCAGCCTTGTTTTAAATTAGAATACAAATCTCGCTATTCTATTTTTTGACTCTGTGTTCAAAATCAGATTATTAATTACAGATCTGAATTTAAAAAAAAAAAGCAATCTGAAAAAATTAAAAATCACATTTACAGTAGAGTCAATAGATTTCAGTGTTGTGTGCAATAGTGAATCTGCAATGAATTTCTTGGCTCGCAGGCTTTTTCTGTATTGCGGCAAAATGATTGCCTGCTTTTCGTGCAGTGTTGCCCTCCGTCTGTCCACTTGTACTGTACAGCCATACAGGAGCCGTCTCCAGCAGTGCATCGTGGGATGGGAAGAGCCTCCTTCAAAGACGCGAGCGGCCATGCACTCCTCTACTATGGCACATTGGTATCAGTTACACCATAATTTCATCACCAGCAGCTCCCTGTGAATCCCGCTTACATTAACTTTTTACAGGGATTGGCAACACAGAGGCAGAGATGCATGGCGGTGCCAGCACTTGAACCCATTTAGATTCCGCCTCCTATTCAGCAGTTGCTCTCAACATATTGTTATTTGTTGATGAAGTGTTGTATTTATACGTGCAAATGGTCTGCATTGAGCAGAATCCCTGCAGTTACAGTGGGATTACGTTGGGAGAGAAAAGACGAGGGGGATTAAAAAAACAAAGGGGACGGGGAGACTTCAAAGTGGGAAAGTATGCCGGGCCTGTGTGTGAATGATGGCTGGCGTATTGTTTTGATAAGTGTTCCCTGAGGAGAACATGTGAGGCAGCGTGTCACTCTCTCCTCTCATCTCTGCGATGGGGAGCCAGGCAGCGAGGGAACGTCAAAAACCAGCCGTAATTACAGCGTTCGCACGGCGACACTGCAGAGCGGCTGCTTCACACACACACACACACACACAAATGCACAAATGCAAATGAATTAATTTGCTTTAAACATGAAGCTAAATGAACACATTAGACCCTGAGATGGTGATGATAATACGGGTGCACAGGGAGAAAGGGAGAATATGGAAGGTAGACGATTGAATCCAACCCCCAGGATACGCACATCCCTGCTCGGTGGGGTTCATCACTTTCTCTGAGTGCTTGTTACGAGACAAAGCACAACGTCAAATACACTGTACACTGTTTCTGTATGTGTTTACAGTGAGTGTGAAGCTTTAATTAATGCGGCTTTTCCGCTTACAGTCACAAACTCCATGAATAAACATGGTTTGATTAACCCACTGCTTTGGCCATGAGCATCTTTGGAGGGTGAAATGACGATTGCTGGAAGTCTCGTGACGAAATCTGTTCACACTTTGACTTGTTACACAGGTTCGCAGATTTAAAGATTGCAAGCACATACGTTCAATTCAGTTCAGTTTTATTTATTTGGCGGCCATATCGTAGTTGCCTCATCAGCACCACATGGCAGCATCACTTCTGCAGCATGCATGTACGTGGACACAGTCACAGTTCCAGAAGCACGACACACCACATCAAACGTGGTGGTTTTTGCGTGTTAAAATAATTGATCAAAGAGCAGCCTCGTCTTCTGTGTTTTCTCTCTTTTGTGTAACTGCAGTGAAATAATCGTATTTTTTTTAACTGCGACTGGGGGGTGAAACACAACTTAGTCAACAGATTTTAATATTTTTGTAAAATGACTGGAGGAAGGGGGCCCCTGGCTCCAACGTTATTCAGGTTTGACTGTTAATACTTTGTTAGTCCGCTGCAGTGGTGCCCAACCTGAGGGTCAGGACCCCCACAAGTCGTGAGTTGTGAGATGAATACCGGGAGGGGAATGATGTAGCTATGATGTAGCTACATAAAGTAATGTTTATTTGTTGGACTTATTTTTTGGAACCTTTGCTTTTTTCTCTCTTTGTATCTCGTCAAGCCTCAGAAAAAAATGTGTGATGAGGGAGGGGGGGTTGCAATCTTTGTATTAGGGGACTCACAAGCAAGTATATTCATATAGCCCAAAACCTTCAGTGGGGAAAACCACTGGTCCATTGAATAGTTTGTGTATCGTGACTAAGATCAGATACAACGCAGCGTTTTTCACCTCTGACTGATGTGACTGACATATTTATTTTAGAGATGATGGAGCACCACGGCCCTAAACAGAGCAAACTGTCATGCGACATTTGAATTAAAATCCACCTGAGGGAAGCCTGCAGCTGGAACGTCCTTTTCAATCGTCAAATGTAATAATTCATTTCCTGTCTGTCTCTGCTGTCACTCACAAAATAAAGGCAAAAATGCCAAAAGAAAAAGAAATCACTACTCAGACCCGAATTGATGACACACACACACACACACACACACAGTGTCATATACTGTATATTAAAATAGACAAATGTATGTGGACAGGTGAGGACGTGTTTTGACTGAGACAGGCCACCAGTGTCAGTGGACTGAGGGGAAAGCGGTGCGGCGGTTAAATAACATTATTTCTGTGCACAGAACTCTGACTCTGCCATTAGACAGAAATTTATTAAATCTCAGCTTTTCCTCGGCAGGATCACACTCACAGAGGACCGAGCCGAGCTGCGTTTGCATCCAGAGAAAGCCACATTGCTAGATTACTGTTGTCTTTCTCAGGGTGTTCCACCACCAGCCCCTCGTAGCGACGCTGTGGTTGGGGGAGAGCGTACCAAGCCGTCCCAGCGATTTCAAGCCATCGTGGTCTCATTACAGCAGGCTGTTGGTAATCCTCTGCCTTTGATCTGAGAGCTGAAGGGAGCTGTGTTTTGCTGTAGTTCAAACAACGTTCTGCCGCCTCCCTCAGCACCTCCACCAGGAGCCCTGTGGTGGCTGAGGAACCACAGCCTGGCGGAGAGACGGAGAGTTGGGGGTTTGGTTTGTTCTCCAGATGAATGCAGGTGAGACGGGAGCGCGGATGATGGTTCGTCGCGGGTGTGTAAGTCAACCCGAGGTTAGCCAGAAAGAGATTCATTCCCATCTCAGCAGCGACGGGCTCAGACGGAGCGCGCTTTCCATTCAAGGCAGCTCAGAACGCTTTATTCAGGCCTCAAGGGACCGATTCAAGGCAGGCGAGTCCACAAATAACGAGAGACAGAATATCCGTCATACACAGAAACCCATCACCACACAAATCTCTGTTCACAAAAACCGCATAAATCAGTTTATACGTCTGATATGAAATAACCATGTTCACATGAGTTTGTAAAACCAGACCTTTTTGTGTGTGTTTCATATTGTGTAGCTTTAAAGGCACATCAGTACTTTTGTATAGAATTCTCACAGTGAGCATGCTGAGGGTGCTTGGATTAATAGCTCCTTACAGTAATGGATGTACAACCAACAAATAAGTGAAAAGGTTAAATTATTTTCAACAAAAGAGTCAGTAGTCAGTAGCCTCAATTTGAGCATTAATGCAATGCAGCTGCAGAATATGTGCATTGAGGGACCAGAGGGCCACGTGGGTGAAAACACACCAACGCTGCCTTGCTCGCTGACAGGATCACATAAATCCGGAAGGTATAGAAACAATCTGAAACAGAAACGGTGGTTCATTGAGCGTAAATTTGAGATATATGTGTTACTTAGTGAGAGGTGCATTTCACCTTGGACACAGCCAGGCTAGCTGTGTCCCCCCGTGTCCAGTCTTTATGCTAAGCTAAGCTACGCGGCGGCTGACAATGTTAACAATGACCTAAAAATCACTAAATGTTCTGTAGAGCTGAGCAGAGTCGCGTGATGATGCTCTGTGCAGTCATGTGATCTATTGGGACCGAATTAAAGCGAGTCCTGGTCTTTGTTCACATGTTAAAAACTTCATTATGCAAACTGCTTCAAAATGTGCGCGATAGCTCTTTGGCGCTTTGTCTTGTTTGTATGCATCATTGCTCCGTTAGGCATTTTTCACCATGGTTGCTTATGTCATCATCCCAGACAAAGCCACCAATCAGCAACAAGCAGTTGCAACAATAAACAAGAATTGCAACATGAATTGTTGCGTGTAATATTTGTCAGCACAAGAGATGTTTTACGTTTCCACCTCTGACTCACGGCCAGGCTACACACCTTTTTTGCCAGCTGTGAAAAGGCATTCTGGGAAATGTATTTTAATAAGCATTACCTTCTTAAAAGGCTTTCAAATGTAAATTTGTATTTAAGTAAAAGTGACTATAACCTGTCTCATTCATTCTTATTTCGAGACACAAACACAGACTCATTTTAGGTTTACAACACAAGCTGGTTTCTATTTGAAAGATTTGTCATAGAGAGATGTGAAATTTAAGTTATTTTAAGCCAAACAAGCAGCGTGACTCTAGGGATAACAATGTTAGTCTGTCGGTCTATTGGTCAGTCCATCGCTCCAGACTGAGATGCTGAAAAAACTATTACATTTTAAAGAAACATTAATGGTGCCCAGATAATGAATCCTAATAACTCTGGTGACCTGCTGACTGACTGAAATATCTTTACAGCTATTGGATGGATCTCTATGACATTGGGTTCAACAGGATCAATTGTCTAGTGCTGCTCATGGTGGAAATGTTGGGTCTATACATACAGAGTTGGTCTAGACTTGCTCTATATTAACAAGTGCTATGAGATAACTCTATTATGATATGGAGCTATATAAATAAAATTGAATTGTAATCACTTTAGAGATCCTTTAACTTTCATCATCAGGTAACAATTTTCATTATTCCAATACGTTATGACCAGATACCTGAAAAACTAACGACATTCTCATGAGCCTTAGCTGTACTTTGTGTTCATGCTAATTAGCAAATGTTAACATGTTAACACGTTAAAATAAAACAGTGAACATGGTAACATTTCGATATATATTATATTATAGTGAACATGGCCGTAGACTTAATTATGGAAAGGAATGACACAGTGCTTTGTTGTGGTGGTCGTAGGCGATTCAGGTTTCAAAAAGGTGGGTGTCATTTTAAATTAAAACAAATAAGTCACCAAGCACTAACTGGAGCATCTTGGATGTCACAAAATGGAGATATATATATGGAGTATACGAGCATCTCAGGGGGAACTTTCCTTCACACAAAGGGTACTAAAGCTAAAAGGCAGCGTCCAGCTCTCTGGGGCGCCCGTGGGCAGCCAGGGCGGTGCTTAATGAACCTCTAGAAACCGCACAGCCAAAAGACGCGAGGAAACCACAGGCAGCCAGCTCTCTGCTATATCCACCACCTGAAGCTCAACATATCCCTGCTCTCACACACACAACACACGGATTTTCTTATACCAATATGGGAATCACGCAGTCTGATGTGGCCTCGCTGACAAATATTCTCTGGGCTTGTGCTCATCGCTGGCTCATGTACCTCCGCTGCGGGTTTCTGTTTGTCCCTGATCTTCAACATTTTGGTAGAAGTGTGGATTCCAATAAAGGCTTGTTAAACAACAGATTTCATTCTCCGACTCAAGAGGGCCCTGCACGGCCCAGAGGCGTAAGCTGCTCCTTTGAACATCTAAATCCCCATGCAGCGTCTGACTTCCCTTTGTTATCCGCTGGTGGATGTTCCTTCCCTGTTTTTCCGTGTGTACTAGCGCTCTGGAAGGGCTCCAGTGGAGTGTGCAGAGGGAGCTTTTAGCTGTAAAAGATCATCTCATTAAGATCATCAAGCCCCAGTTAATTGAACTTTTATATGATATCTTTGTAGGAGCACAGGGTGAACACATTATTTTAATAAAGAATTAAACAGCCAGAGATGGGGGAGCCAGATTTAATGAGCACCTCCCTGGATTGGGAGATGAGAGACGTGAAACCAACAGTCTGCTCTCAGCCCGAATGTCTGCTGCCCTCTCCTGCCTGCGAACACACACACGCATCACACTCGGCACAGCAGCTGAAGCCAGTGCAGTCTGCGTTCATGCATTTCATTTTCAGCGATGCGAAACGCTCAGACCACGGTCTGTCGTTGGCCCAGGAAGGGCGGCCTGATTGTAACACTGGAAAACTTGCCCTGCCCCCAAAGATCCAGGTTCACTGTTCACTGTTGGATTTGGTCATTTCATCAGACGTATTGCACCAAAGCTAGGCAGCGTCCAGGTCTCTGGTGCCCCCACGGAGCAGTTGAAATTAGAATAAACTAGAATAATTTCTTTGGTCAGAAATCTCATATCAAAGTCGCC
This sequence comes from Gadopsis marmoratus, assembly GCA_036023855.1. Taxonomy (NCBI): domain Eukaryota; kingdom Metazoa; phylum Chordata; class Actinopteri; order Centrarchiformes; family Percichthyidae; genus Gadopsis; species Gadopsis marmoratus. Next base: position 9,266 of record JAVQJF010130137.1, read on the forward strand.
AACGTATCAATAAGATGTAGCCCAAGACTGATATGGATGCTCTTCTTTTTAAAGGAACTGACCCATGAACACTGCCTGCACTGGGTGAATGTGCGGAATAAGCTTGACCTCTGACCTCTGTGCGATCAGTGGTTGGAGGAAGTGAAAAACCTTTTATACCTAAGGAAAAGCAAATGAATTAAAAGTGCAGAAAGCAAACAGTGGAGACGTCCCGGCGGTGTGAGGAGACCTTCGACCTCCAGACGGCTTTCAGATCACTTGAAGAGGAAGGGAAGGGGAGAAGACGGGAAAGAAAGAAAAGAAGACATTTAAACAGTTCCATTTGAACAATTAGCCATGAACGTATAAAAGCTATTTCCAGGGGCATTTGGACTGCACTGAAGCCACTACGGACGACACAGATTAGCCGATAAACTGCTTTTAACGGCCAGCGTGATGACACTCTTCTTCTTTTCTCTGCCGCATTATGTCCCAGAATCATTTCCCCAGTGGACATGCAAACTGATCATCTTGAATCGCCAGCGCTGCCTTACCTTAGCGCAGGATTTCGTACGCTTTAATCGAGGCTCTCAATCTGTAGTTACCTAACGCAAAACCTCTCAGACAGAACCAGAGCACCGTGGATGAACCTGACACCAGGAATACGAGCAGCGCCGCACGCAAGTCGGTACGACCACAGACTGAGATATTCTACGTTGCTCTTCATTCCGCTTCCATTCACTCCATCTGTGATTGACGTTCGCTGCAGCAGGGATCACATGGCGGGACGAGACAAAAAGATAACTCACCGTGCCGCCTGCAGTAGAAGCAGGCTACACAGTGTATGCGGGCTTCAGATGGCCGGCTAACTCAGGTATTTACAAAATGTAAAAGTCACACCACACCATGTCTGTGTGGAGACGAAAGACAGACGATTTTTAATGTCCTGCATGAAATTCTACTCACGCCGCGTCTCAGAGGATGGCGGGCCTCATCTGAGCTGTCCTTGACCCAGGATGCCTTGTGCCAGAGTCAGATTCAGCTGCGTGTCACCTCCCTCTGGTTATTAGCTGGGAGTTGTTGCTGCCACAGGACAGGTAGGACTACCTCACCCCATCTGCCTACAGGATCCTAATGTTGGCAGAGGGGGGGGGGAGGTCAGTGGTGAGTGAGCTGTTTACTACCACATTTAAAGGAGCATCTCCAACTATTTTACACATCAGGACCCGCTCACTTGTCATGGCGGGCACTACTCAGTCGGTGTAAACAGTTGGAAAATGTCTTCTGCGGCTCTGGAGGACCTCTGTCAAGCCTGAGAAAATAATGCTGATGTAATTTCAGCTCGGGCTTGGCAACAACTCTTTCTTACATAAAAGCCTGAGTTACAAACGGGGCGGTGTGAGGTTTTGAAGGACGTGGTGCAGGCCGAGAGGCTCTAAGTAATCAAACTGCATGACAGGAATTTGATTTTGGTGCTTGGCACATGTCAAAGGCGCCCTGTGGACTTTTGCTTACATTCAGTGTTACTCACCAAAAAAAAAAAATAGCCCCACTGCGTCTCCTGGAGGTCTGCCGAGCATGTTGAGTGCAGTTCCTTCCTCAGGGGCGTCAGGGAAGCATCGTCACCCCGCCCAGCAGCAAAAAGGTCAGTGTTCATGGCCCGCCCCCATAACGACACCGTCCTCCTGAAGTCTGCGTGAAATCCTCGAGAGTCCACAACCGTAACTTTAACTCCCATCTGAAAGACCCTTGAGGCAGCTCTCGCCACTTTTCTTTGAAGTTTCCCACTTTATTGCAACACATGCGCTCCAATATCCCAACATCGGGAACAAGAGGAACGAAAAGCTGGCCGTCTACATAAGCGCGTCGTGTAGTCGTGTGACAGGACGATGTTGCTGGATGAAGTCATAACAAATACAGGCGTAAAGTTGTTATTTTTAATATATATGTCATTAAGCAAAGTGTCTTGCATAGCGTTGCCGTGGCGAGAAAATGCCATTTGAAAGCAGGAGTTAAACCTAAAAAAAAAAATAATACTGAAGTAAACAGCGTTATCTCCTACGGCTTGTAATTCTATCAGTCTATCATCTATCTGTCTATCTATCTTAGAAAATGCAGATTGCTAGCAAATGGCTAAATGAGACTACAGAGGTTGTCGTTTGGAAAAATGTCATTATCTTTTTGTGGAGGGAACCAGGGCCACGCTAACGTCCGGGTTGTGCCCAGTAAAATACATCCTCGCCGCAGCGCTCTGTTGGCACGCTGTGTTGCCATCACCAGCTGACCATTGGAGTAGCTAGCGTGAAACCGACAGCAGGGATTTGCTCGGGCATGCACGAAAATAACAAACACACTTGGGACAACATTGCTCCATAGTGCTAATAGTTCCAACTCCATAGGATACCTTTAAGCTAACACTTCGGTTTCATTAATCTTGTACATGCTGTTAATCTACGCTTCACATTTTGTCTCACTGTGTGGATCAATCAACCTGCACAACCTGGGAAATCAGATGGCAGAACCAGTCAAACTGCAACAAATGGTAACTGGTACGCTAGAAACCCATCCGACAACAGGCGTTGCAGCCCCACTCAAACTGAACATCACAACATGGCAACCAGGCGGAGATTTGGTCTGAGCCTGCAATTTACAAATTTGGGGTTAAAACTACACTTCCTACTGTCTGTACAGAATCTGCCCACGTGTGGGCGCTAAGACTACGTCCACATTCAGATGGCTGTATGGATGGATCTGAAATCAGCATGATGTGGCCTTCGCTGCCTCAGTTTCAATCCACCAACTTTTTTGGAAGTGCAATACTAATTCACTTGAGTGCCCTTTAAGTCCCACGTGCCCACACGTGTTCAAATGAAGCCCCGGATGCCCCCACGTGTGCTGTTGTGGCGATGAGCTGTCTGCACTGTGCGTGGACACTTAACTGTGAAATCTGCGATCATAAGTCATTATTACACACTCTGGGACAA
>JAVQJF010130152.1:0-23641 GCA_036023855.1 Gadopsis marmoratus
CCCCAACACCACGTCCCCCCACTTTGCGCCAAACGCTCCAGCAGGCACCTCCCACCTGTGATTCTTCGCAAGCCTCGTGTCACATTAAATGCAGTTTAGGTGAGCTGACAGGTGAAGCACACACACACACACACATACTGTACGCACAAATAGATGCACAGCGCAGGCAGTGACGCACGTTAAGTCACAAAAGGTGAGTAATTCTTATCACTCGCCAGTCAGGCTCTCTCACACACACTGGCAGCCGCTGAACACTGTACCTGTTCTTCTCCCATATTTGACCTGTTTCTCTCCCAGCCTCCTGTTTGCTGCACTTTCTCGCACAAATTCACGCATGAACGCGTTTGGAACATGCTTTGGAAAAGTTAATTTTATGTATTTTTATCTACTCCAGTTTCAAATGTTTGAATACTTTGTCCTCTAGTAACTCGACGGTGCATCATATGGTACAATGTGTGTTGGATTGCAGTAATGCAACACAGAATGACGATGACACAGCGACACCAATTCAGCCGTGAAACCTACTAGTGGACAGTCATCAGCTGTGGCATTTCCCTTTTTGTTTTGCTTTGTTCTTGGATTTTTAAATGTACATCCTTTCTGACTCGCTTGCTCTTCCGCCTCTGCCTCAGCTGTCCTACATTTCCCAAGATGCAGTTTGACTATACCCAGTCAACAAGCCTGAGCCTGACTTTAGCTGAGGGTTAAAGGTGGCTGTTTCTGGTCTAGGAAGAACCCTTAAAACCTTGCTTTTTTTCACCTGATTGCACCAAACCTAGATGTTTACCGCTGGGATTTTTAAATCGCTATTTTATACCTGTACTAAAAATATCTTGATTACACAATGGGTTGTTTGTAGACACTTATTCATAAGACTAAAAAATATACACCACAGACGGACAACATTGACCCAGGAATTACAAATATGCTGTCAAATGTTTAAGAGGGATTATTCTTTTAAATCCTTAGGATAATTGTCTTAAGTCTGAGTGGTCTCAATGGTCCAATACATGCAAGTGTCAACAAGCCGAGCAGTTAAACTTTTACCCAACAGGAAATGTCACGAAGTTCCCTTCCACAAAGCAACACTTACTGCTTTGAAAGTGTGCTTCGAAGTCAGTGAGTGTTTGTCATGGCTGCAGCGACTGAAAGACGAAATCTTTTGTTGGTTTGAATGAACTTAATTCCACAGTTCACAGTAGATAGGCAAGCATGTTAATTAAAGGCTTCCCGATGCTCGTGGAACAAGCTTCATCCAGGACGACAGGAGGAAACTTACAGCACTTTAGCTGCTTCACCTTTACAGAGAAATAACTTTTCCTTCCCGCTGCCCACATCTGCGCTGTAATGGCAAGTAATTTAAGGGAAATTAACATTTTGACATGCTCCTCGGTGGTTGAGGATAAGAGAAAAGAGGAGGAGGGAGAATGGAAAGGAGACAGAGAAAGAGGATGAATTAGTATTTAATTCAGTATGGTTGAATCTTTGGTCCAGGGGTTAAGTGTGGTTGAATTAAACAATAATCTGCAGTCCCATTGGCCGAGAACCCTTTAATTGTCTAATTGATTTTAAAACCAGCAGGGGACGCCAAGGCAGATGGTGCACAGGCAGAAGAAATCATGACCATTGAGAACAGGTCACTAAATATTGGATCTTCAAGTTTTATTTCTCTCCAGCTCAACTTAAGAACATCTTGAATAGACTCTTAAATGTCTACCATTTGTCAAACCAAGCACATGTCACGCTCTGTGGCCAATTGTTGCTTTTAGCGTGTACCAGCCAAATTTTAGGAGTGTGGACCTAATATGTAAATTCTAGTCTAATGGGCCAGAATTTTAAAAACAAAATACATCTGACAAACTATTGGAATCTCTGGGGTTTCTCCCCATCTCTATTTTATGAATTTCTTTTTTAAGCCATTTCTGTGGCCCAGCACCTTTTGTGTTTTTGAGGTGGTTTTAGAAAGTCCTGGTCCCCAAGAAGAGACATAAGACTCTATTCTGGATATCAGCCCACTGACCACGTAGCTTCCATGCCATTCCATTTTGCCTAATTTAGACAGCGTGGTAGAGAGCGACAGGAAATGTAAGGAGTGACATGAGCTCCAGACCACTGGACTACCAGAATACACCAAAAGATGCACACTCTCATGCGTTCTATGGAATTTAACCATTTTGCCTTCAACTTTCTGGCAAACCTACACCTTCTCTGGGTGTTCAGAGACGCCACTTGAAACGCCAGGGGAAGAGAGTGCTCATCTATGTTGACGATCTAATCCTTTTGACACAGTTGTTGCGTCTTGGAACCCAGAGTGTATGCACATGTTGGAGGTAGTAAACATGGTTCACCGGGAGTCAACCTCCAGGACCTCCATGCTGGTGGTCCACCCAGTGGCCCTTACAGATGACTGGTTGGATTGGAATGTGGATAGGCAAAACTGAAAGGTTAGGCCTCTAAATTCCTGTTTGGTCACTAGAATTATAATCAGCAACCAATTTATTAATCTACACTTTGGAACAGCCAATGCGAACTTATTGTTTTTAGTCGAACTAAGGCTGCTAAGACTTGGGAAAGCCAATAAGAGCCTCTTGTTTTCTAGACTTTAACGCAGTCAATACAAATCTATTGTTTTAAAATAACCTTTTCGACAGCTGATGGGAAACTACTGTACTTAAAGACTTCAGGATCACCCAAAAGCTGCAACTTCGCTAAACTATCACCTTAATATGTACAAAGATCTTAAATAATTTTGAAGCAAACAACCAGAGATTAAATGGTATTTTTCCCTTCCTGCTACTTCTTTACCTTCCATTATTCTTTTCTTTTTCTTTTCCCTCATTCTCTTTGTCTCTCGCTTCGTATGCCCAGCAGGGCTATGTGGATTAGCGCTGAAAGCTAATGAAATGTAATTACCACCTTGTTCGATAAGAATCGATCGGCTTGGTTCTCGCAGGCACCTTCCCAGAGAGGGTCCCGGAGGGGCCAGTGTTGCAGCCGCAGTGGCTACCACGGCGCTACCCCCTCCCCAAGCGCCCAGGCTTTATTTCCTGTCTGGTTGCCATGAGCAATGGGAGATAGCATTGACAGGGCAGTATGAAGTGGAGTCAGATCTGTCGGATGGTCCCTCAGCATGGCCTCGCAAGGGGGAATGAGATTCCTTATCAAATCAGCCGGATTAGAGAAAGGGTGTCAGGGAAAACGTCAATTTCTACATCAGACGCGAGAAGATCAGGTTTTGGCATGTTTGTGTGCGAGTGTGTGTGTGTGTGTGTGTGTAGGAGATTGAATAAGACGGAGAGTGTGCTTAATTTACTTGAACTTCTTTCCTCTTCTTCACCTCACGTGAACCAGCATTAATACTGCAAACATTTAGCAAACTTCATCTATTTTTCATGGTAATTCTTATTTCCAGTTTCTGTTTACTTTCGGTTTTTAGATGAAGTTCGCTAGTTTGTTTTTTTTCTTCCTTATTGAAATGTTTCATGGTTAGGGGAAGAGGAGAAGAGGTCTCTATAATGCAGCTATTTCATAAAACCACTGAGAAAAGAGACGTGTGGAACTAATTATCTAGCTTACTAATTATCTATAAAATATACTGCCCACATTTCTATGTTTATTTATATTTTGCTGTGAATTTCTTTCATTTACGAAGGATATGAAAGGTCAAAGTTCACTGCATGGCACTGTGATTATTTGGCGCGCATGTTCCTCTCCACCAGCTTGCTATTCAACCAGGTACGATACAACATAATCAAAACCCTTTTTAGACAAATTTCAAACGTGCAGTTAAATTACTGCATGTTTTGAAATCGAAGAAGCTTAGGTGCTGAAGGAACCACTTCAACTCAGCTCAGATAGAGCATGTGACATGGACACATTTAGGAACATCACAGGCAACACGGGGGAAATGGATCTCCTGTCTTTTTTTGTTTTTCCTGTCAGGAAAACACAGGTGTGGAAATGCAGTCTGAGTAGAAATGCACTCAAGGAAATCTGAGTGAGGTAGCCTTCAGATTCATTTGCGTGCGTCCGCTGCTCGCCGAAACCACTGGAGCTGTGTATCAACTGCAAGATGGAGGAGAAATGCAGGGAAGATGTGTACAAATCGCTTTAATTTTTTTTTTTATCGATTCGAAGTGTACTCATAACAAGACAAGACAAATGTGTCCATCAAAACACAGAAATATCTGCAAGCATTTATGTTTAACTTGGGTTTGTAATGGCTGTAGTATAAACAGTCCTCAGTAAGGTTGATTCACTTGTTACGCATCATCTTATATAGTAGATTTCCTCTTTTGTGCCGAAGCAGAAATTGACCGTGCAATGCTGGAAAGGTCTCACGCCTCCAAGTGCTGCTCAGTGGAGAGAAGCAGGTTAAAGTCTTCAACTTTCCGGTGTGAACAAACATCTAATTTAGGCTTTAGCTCAAAGGCCCACCAGATGTTTTGTTTTGTAGTTCCAGAGCATTTGCAGTTGCTGTTGTCTGTTTAATATCCTTGAATAGCTGTTTACAGTCATCTGCCAAAGGCATTATGCGTCTGCCTCTATGCATCTGTCCGCGCCGTTATGTTTGTCTGTCGCCATATTTTCTCAAAAATTAACGAATTGATTGGCATGTGACATGTGCTGTGCAGAGAGTGCACTCTCAAGAACTTGCAGCGTAATGACCATTGCCCTAGCACCACCACCAGGCCAAACACTGCCTGAATAAACTGCACAGCTGTTCTGTCATTAACGCCGACCGTGAGATTAAAGCTAAACGAGCAGATTTTTTTGGTTTAAGCCTGCACACTACTGCGCGCTTCCTTGTTCTATGGGAAACTATCTCTGTGCCGTAAATGGCAGGAAACATGCAAGAGGTGGACAAGCCGAGTTGTATCTCTCCCACACACTCGCATTACTGTGGCGGAATGGGGAAGGGGCCAAGTGTGTGGGAGAGACGGAGGGAACGATCGATAGCGCAGCGAAAGAGTGCTGTAAACCATGAAAGAAGACAAAAGCCTCCTGTTTTCCCACAGTGCACCAGATTCTGTTAGCCTGGGAGCTACAGCGCTACCACCAACACACTCTCACACATACAGAAACACTTGCATACAATCACCCGGCTCAAGTGGAGTAATAAAGAAAGAAATAGCTCGTACCCAGGAAATATCAATAAGCGTCTCTGGGAACCAACACACACTTTGGCTCTGGGAGGAATAGTTTTATTCTGCGCTCCTTCAGACCGCCATCTACGGGGGATTCATCTTTATTCTTTGTTTATATCCTACGGTGCATTGCAAAACTTATTTTATGCTTGACCTTAAATGCCCCATGTGACTGGCTGTGGAGCTGCTGTATGTATGTGTGTCTTGATTTTTACCCTTATGGCCTAAACCATTGTTTGTTAAAAATGTGGTTAAAAACCACCCATTCAACTCGGCGTAACAGATCAGCCAAACTGGAACACGCATACTGATGATTTTAGTGCAATATAATCTTTCTAGTGATGGCATTCTCCAACGTCCATCAAGACTAAAACTAATAAAGTAACTAAATAAAAAAAAAAAAAAAACTTACATTTTAAAATCTTATACATATTCTGCAGATTTTTCAGCAGATTCATCAAACTAAACATTATGTTAAAAGATACATCACCCAGAGGATGATCTGAAAATACCTGCAAAACCTATGACATATCTTGTGTTTAGTGCGAATTACAAATGTTAGAATGCTAATATGCTAAACAAAGCTGGTGAAACACGGTGAGCATTATTAAACATCAGCATGCTAGCGTTGTCATTGTAAGCATGTTAGGATGCACATATTAATTTAGCTCAAATCATTGCTACACCTACGCTTGACACAGCTGCTCGTGTAGCTGTAGACTAGTATTGGTACTAAGACGTAGACGTCCTATAAACAAGTTATTTTATACCTCTACAACACTCCCCTCTGTTCATATTCATTTGCTGTGTCTTAAAAGTCTTTAGGCATGCAGGCAAAACGAACCACAAAAAACACAACAGAATAACCAAAGATAAATTAATATTTTATACGCTGTTTAAAAAAAAAAAATCTAATTGCATAATAGAAAGGTTCCTGTCAAAATAACAATATAAGGCACGCCACGGTAAATATGTAGGGATAAGACAAGCTTCTAAAAAGCTGTGGAGGGATCAAAGAATTAAACCCTTTTCTAAAAGTGTGTGCGTCTCAGAATGTCTCTGTTTTTCACTCCTGTCACTTTTCATTCGATGACGCTGATGGATAGCTGATTTTTTTGTGGTGTCATTCCAAGGGCCCTTGAACAGACTGAAATGCTCAGCTGACGATGCGCACACCCCCATACAAACACACACACACACACACACACACACGTACACGTGCACGGACATCATTGGCATATAAAACAAGCCAGCAGTTATGAGAGCACAGAGCACAAAGAATGGGCACAGCGTGTATTTGTTTGACCGTACACAGAGTATCACAGCGTTTAGCACAGAGATCGGGTTTATTTAACAAGCATCTAAGCAGAACCAGCAAAGCCGTCGCTAATAATAACTCAAACAAATGCCCTTCAACGGTATGAGAGCGGTGGGAATACTATTAATGCTCATGTAAATAGCAGCCTACTTTCGGCAGGTTGTTGTGCTGCTGTGGGGGGGGGGTGTAGCATCTAATTTGCTGTATTGTTAGAAAGCAACTGTAATTTAACCGGCTGAGAAGGGAGGGGCCTGGGATGACTCGGATGAAGAAGTTCTCACATGTGAACACTGTTGATGCCGTTTGTGCAGATTTATTCACTGAGACATGTTAAAAGTGGAAAAAAGGAAGTATTTTTGTGTTTGTATATTTTCTATATATCGTTTGCATTTGGTGCCCCGACAGGCTGATAAAAATAAAAAAAAAAATCATATTTGTCACAACAGTTGTAAACTATTGCAGTCTCTTTACTCTGAGTCGGAGTCATTGCATGGTGTCGCACACAGCTGTGATCTATTCTAGACACAAAAGCAAGGAAGCCTAGTCACACTTTAACATATATGTGTGTGACACGTTAACGGGACGACCCAAGTGCAGGACACGACACCGGCGTGAATGAGAATGAATGTTGGTTTATTGAATAAGGGAAGGGGAAGATGAAAAGTAAATTCACTTATATAGTGCTTTTCAACCTTAATTGTTCCCAAAGCGCTTTCACAGATTAGTCTCATTCAAACACAGATGGCGAAGTAGCTGCTACGCAAGGTGCTGGCATCCACCGGGAGCAACTTCGGATTCAGCATCTTGCCCAGGGTGGTGCCCACGTCCCAAGTGGAATCCAGGAAAACGGCGTGAACCTGAGAACAGGATTAGAACTCGGCAGAGGCGGATTCAAAAACAGGTTTCAAAGACAAAGGAAACCAAACGCACTGAAGCAGTGGTCTGGCGATGAGTAGATGGAAAACCTGGGTATAAATACTGCAGGCTGAGGAGTACATGGACGACAGGTGTGCTGACTGATTGCAGAAAGTAGGGAGGGAGGGAGGTTTGCAGAAGACAGTTCCGCCTTCCCAGTCGACACACCGAGAGAGACACCACAGGACGCGAGGGGGAGGGGAAAACACCGGGAGCATAAGGGGAAAACAATGAGCGTGGCGGAACCGTGACAATATGTGAACAAGCACATCTGGCTGTACTTTGACACGACGTGTACACACGGCGCTGTGCGGCGACCTCAGCTTACAGACGTGGAAAGAGCAGGAACTGAGAGGCGCACAATGAACAAATGGTAAACTAACGATTCATGCTATTTTACTTTCACACGACGGCCTCAAAGTCAATGTTTGGGGCTGTCCTTCCAACTTTTCCCCCGTTAATTCTGCAGTGAGAACTGGTACATACAGTCACATCACTCCCTGGTTAGAAGCTGGGCACCTGGGGGTGGGGGGGACCATGCTTGAGCTTTCCATGACAGGTGTAAGCTCTAGCTCTAATTAGAGATTATGTGCCAGGTCTTTTCTTTTCGTTTCTTTGCATCCTGTGTTTTTGAGAGGACGTGAGCAAGAGCTGCTTCTCCTGGTCAGATCTCTAAAAACCATCAAATCTAGATTGGGTTCTAGGTTTTAAGAACTTTGTGCGCACACATCTAAGGCTCTGTAGGTCAAAGTTGCTCTATCATGTTCACATTTGCTGACCCGATGTGATTAAGTTGAACGAAAGCCAGAGGCGATGAATGACGTCGGCTCTGTGTGCGAGTTGGACGGGGTAAAGGGACGTGGCGGTGTCCCTGCTGTTACCATGGCAACTGGCAGGTGGGTTTCCTGGTTGTTGTTGCAGGAAGTTAAACTGCTTGCCGACCGCCACAGCTTACCTTCTTTTTGTCTTTGCACTTCTCCTGGTTCACGTGGTTGTGAGGCTCATCCCCAGGGCCCACGCAATCTGAAGACTTTGTAAAGGCCGCATCTCCTCCCTCTTGGTTTTATTTATTTCCCTCCTGCTTTTTCTTTCTTTGCCGACAGCTGCCTGCCCATCTTCCCCTTTTTTTTTTTCTTTTCCTCTCCCACTGCTTTCCCCATGTCTTTCTCTTTCTGTCAGTTTGTCTTTCATTTCGTACCCCCAGAGCGAGAGGATTCCTGCAGAGGAGTGGCATTTAGAGAATATCGCTCTCCTATTGCTGTCTCTCCACTGGGGTTGGAGAAAATCAATCCCACTAATTAGATCTGTGCATCACTGTTATTTTGTCTCTACACGTGTGTGTGTGTGCGTTCTGCATGTCCTGTAATCTATATTTAATGTTAGGAAGCAGAGCTTTAAAGAGCGCCACAGCTGGCCTGTTTGCTAATTAATGACATTTTCCCCTTTAATTACCATTCAGTGGAAGCCTGCGCTCTACTCTTCTGTCTTTCTTTGCTTTGTTTATTCTTTCATTCTTCTTCTTATCTCATCTTCTTTCTTTTCCCTTTCTATCCTCTCAATTTATTTCGTTTTTATCTTTCTTCCACTTCTCCCCTCTGTCAGACAAATCCTTACTCATCTATTATCATGTTTAACTCTCCCTCTCTCATCTGTCAGCCACTACGCTCTTGAGCAAGGCATTAAACCCAACACGACTTTCCCAAGCCTAAAGTGATGTTCTTAAAGGGACTTGCTTAGCAAGACTAAAAGCGTATAAAGGAACCTGAATGGGGTGAGAAAGATCACGTATTGATAAAATCAAAGTGCAAAGGAAACAGTAAATCATGACGTGCATGTGACTTATTTGACACTGAAGAGGTTAAAAATGGCGGCCGACACAAACCTCAGATCCTTGCAAAGGTGATGAAAGTGTAATGTTCTTCAAATTAATACACGAAACAAACAAAATGCCACATTACCATCCGTTGGGACGCGTCCCACGCTTGGCGACACTCTTCAAGGCATTCAATTTCCAGCGATTTTTAAATGGAGATGGCACACAAATCCTCACATTTCAGAGGCTTTAATCAGAGAACATTTGGTATTACTAATAAAGTATTGATTAATCAGTTATAATGACACTTCTCTCTCCGTCTAAACACAAAGAAACCCAGCCTCCCAACATTTTCTATTTTGTTAGTTCTTTTTGTCCCATTTTGCATCAAATCTTGTTGCAGCTTCTGCAAAGTCACCAGCAGAGGACTATTGTTGTACTGGGCAGAACCCAGTGTGCTGATTGGGGACATTCCCTTCTCCCATCTTTTATATCCATCTCTTTATGTTTGGGGCTCAGATCTCAGATCGGCTGCTTGTCTCTGCGGGAAGAGAGAGAGAGAGTCTCCATCTGTCCCTCAGCCTCGTCATCCCTCCATCCTCCAACCATCTTCCCCTCATCACCCTCTTTCTCTGCCTTTCTCCCTGGGATCTCTGTCTGTCACCACCTGTCAGATGCCCGTCTCCCTCCCTCACACCAGATCTGTCTCTGTCCAACTGTCAAATGAAATTTTGACTGGACTTCAAATGACTTCCATGGGTTTGCTTGAAGTAAGCTATCTACTAGGAAAATGCAAGTCGGTTCTATTTTGTATGGAATTGTCTCATGTTCAGGTGCAAGAAGAGCTACCGGTTTCTTACGTCCGTTTTCGTTTCAACGAATCATTTGCACAAACTCTTCTGTTGTTTTTGTTAACTAGGAATACTCATTGGTACGTCCATGCTGTGTTTGAGGACATGTGCCAACAATATTAACGGTGGCATATCTGGGAGATTGTAGTGGATCGACATCCAAGAGTAGTTCATGAGTTTCCATCTTTAGTCATTTGCTGGGAAAAGACAAAACTGAACGGTTAAACAGTTTGTGTTCAGTTTTTTTAACTTTAATGAACGCCTGGTTCCTACTCGGTTGTGCTCATGTGGTCCTCGCTTTTTTTTGCCCTGCCTCTTTTTTTTAAATTTTTTTTTTGATAGACGTTGCTCTGGTTCTCACTGAGCGGCGTCTGCAGAAGGTCAACTATATTTCACAATGTCTCGTCATGTAGTTATCTACTTGTAGGAATTTCTGAGGAAAAATGGGTGTAGCAAATGATGGCTGGTGTTGACATTTTACTCAATGTGATACTTGCTTTATGTAAATCATAAAAATGGTCAGCTTAGTGGGAACCGTTCTTCTGTGCTCTCTTGGAGTCCAGTCCAAATGTGGGGGACTGTCGGTCAGAGGGTGGAAGTTAGAAATAAATGTTGCTTTACCTGTTTTTGAGCTCTAATAAGAAAAACCTGGGATCAAACTTACTCAGTCAAATAAATGTTGGCTGCTCGCACCTCGTTGTAATACCTCTGACAGAATGCTGACAAAGTGCTGCGTTGCTAAGAGACAAAGTGAGAAAATAGCATGGTACAAACAGAAGACCTACATATTAGTCTGAGATGCAGAACACGCTGGCGTTCAAACACTTAAGTTCTAACCACTGAGTGTTTGTTTTGATATCCCAACCTGTTGAAATTTGGCAAAGGCTGAAGTTTTCAGTTTAGTTGAAGCAGAATTACTCTAGGCACAGTACTGCTACTTCCTGCATATCGGAGTGTCCCGCTAATGTACCTCAGCAATCTCGAGTCACATATCTGGTGACTTAAAACTTGACTAAACGCGACCAGGAAGGAATTGCAACGTACCATCTATTGTCACAGCAATAGCACGTGAGATCACTGGGGCTTGTGGAGGATATCAAGACACAAATCATTATGTCTAGTAAATCATGTCTTAATTTTCCCGTCTGCAGTATATTTTGAATGAGTCCGACGACACTCAGTCCTATGTTGCATGAGCCGGATAGACAAACAATGACTTGTTTGGGATTTGAAACACAAATTTTAGGCTTAACTTGGGACTTGTTGGTCTTGACTTGAGACTTTATTTCATAACCAAGACGTGAAACTTACTTGCAATTAGGGATTTTCTCCCTCCTCTGACAATGTCTACTAGGCTTTCCTTCATTTCTGTTGTTGATGTTTACTTGTCTAGAAACATCTGCTCAGGATTGAACCTTCTTCTGCGCAAATTAATGGGAGTGATCCTCCGATGCATGGCTGGATGGGCAGATACTGTAGAATGCAAGGCACCCAGAGCACAATAACAACATGCCAAATAAGTCAAGACCATTGGATATCAATTAGACAAAGGCACACTGCTAAAAACACGTCGACGTGGATCGCTGCTTTAGCCTTCCTGCTTTCTCCTCCAAGATGGTGTGAGCTGGCTCTACCGTCCCAATCTCAATTATTACATTAAAATGTGTTTTTGTGAGATGGGGTATTATCAGAAAAATCACAACACATTGATCCCTGATTTTGTCTGATCCCTGATCACCGCAGGAAATACAGGTGTTTAATGTCAGTTTGTTCAAAGATTTTATCAGTAAATGTTTTTTTCTGTTTTGCTGGGTGGAGTTATTTACCCAGCCAACTGCCCTTCCGGCTGCAGCGGTTGGGACACTTGACCAGACATATTAGATTGGCCATTCGTCAACCCCAAGCAACTGGATCAGCCTTTCTGTCTCACACTCCAGGGCCCCCTTGAGTACAAGGACTCTGAGATTACAAGGATTGAAATGCACCAGTTAGCCTAATTCTGTCCCTCTCCCCCCTGCAGATGTGCCACTGCCAGTCGCCTGAATCAAATCTCACCCTCCAGTCATTCATTCAGGGTTGTGGCATGTGGGCTGTCTGCGCCACATCTCCTGCACTGGCTGTTCCTTTTCCCTTTATTTACGCGGCGTCTGTGAATATCCACTTGTATCCCACCGCAGCAGATGATATATCACATCCCTCTCAAGCGTTTGTCAGGCAGCTAAATCCCGTCCCCATCGCATTGGCGGGCCAACAGTGGAATGGAAACCTTAACTCACTCCTGCAAAGCCCCAGCAGACAGTGGCCGGGCCCGCTGCTTCCGATCAATTCCACTTCCTCTGAATATCAGTAAATCAAGCGGCAGCAAGATCCCTCCCCTGGTCCGTTGACGCACACTAATTCTGCTGGTTTCCTCGATAGTGATCTCACTAAGGCCCCCAGTGAATGGTGGAGAGGGAGAGAGAGAGAGAGAGAGAGAGAGAGAGAACTAGTGTTGTACAAAAAGCAAGCCAACAGGTCTACGGAGCAGGGATTAGTGGATAAAGTGGATTAGGAAGAGGTATTCTGATATTCCGCCCAGGCTGCAGAGAAGGTCTTTAGAAAAGCAGAGAAACATCTGCTGGAGCTTAGCGAGGCAATGAAAACACTAAAAATCAGAATGTCTAGAAGACACACGCGCTAACACACTGAGAGATTTAAAACAACGACGGCATGGCACGGGAACAAGGCAGTGGAACAAAACCTTCGCACCTTTTTATGTATATGTATATATATATTTATATGAATGTACATACAGCAGCACCCTGCGGGGCTTCTGTTCTTGGCTCTGTGTTCATGCATCTGTGCAAGTGTATTTTTATAGATGGTGTGTGGATGTGTGCATTTTAGAGTGAGAGCGATTGCAGCAGCTAGACAGGTCCTGGCAAATTAGAGCTCACATCCTGATTGAAGCCTTTGTATTTTGAAAGCCACGGGACACGCAGCCTCTGTTGCGCTTCTTCTTACCTCTGTCTCTTGTTGTCAGTTCCTCTACCTTTTTATTTACAGCTCCATCGCAGCGCTGACATAATGAGGACATGAGTTCCAAATGAGATGAAATGAGGTAAAGCAGGGCTCCTGTCAGCATCGTTTTCTGGACAGCTTCTAAAAAAAATAAACCCACCAGGCGCCGCTTCCTTACCTGGGCCATTAACATAGAAGGAAGCCTTCAAAGTCCTGCTTCGACTGAGCAAACAGTCCAACAGGACGGTAATGTGCAGCTGAGTGTGATATCGCTTTGATGGGGCGGGCAGAAGTGCTGCACAGCTGATTGCAGATATAAAACAGAGACGGGACTCAGGGAATTTTAGCATCAGAAAGAACTGGGTGACTTGACTGTACTATTTTTACTACGACGTAAAGTGATGTCATCAGTTAGTGGTTACGTTTCTTTTTGTATTCATTTTGGAAAATCAACAACAGGGCTGCAGCTAACGATGATTTTCATTATCATTAGCACTTTATTTTCCAGTTGATTGGTGTAATATATAAAATAGCGAAAAATGCATATTGAAGTTGGCAGATTGCAGGGTGATGTATTCGGTCTGTGGTTCATAATTCAAATGTACAGTGACATAAAGTGAGTAAATCCTCAGATGTTAAGCAAATAATTATAACGATTAATAAATTATCAAAATTGCTGAATAATATTCTGTTGATTGGGTATCTGATCAGCAGCAATGGACGTGCTTGTCTTTAAGCACAATTAGCTATCAGTCCTTTATCTCTGAGCTACGTCCTGTTACAGTCACTTACAGTTTAGTTGAAAGAACATTTTTGCCACTTTTAATCAGTTGATAAAACAACAAAGGTCCTTTTTAGTAGCTGTTCTGGAGCTTTCAGTCATATCGCGTGATCTTTATTGAAGTGAGCAGATTGAATTTGCCCCATTTTGTTTTTCTTTTCCAGAGCACTAAAGGTATTTCTCGTCCGCGTTGGTGTAAAAGCTGCGGTTCAAGGTTTATTCTTGATCCTGGGAACGCCGTCTGCTGAAGAAGGTCATACAATATGAATGAAAGCACCAGAACAGCTACTAAAAGGATCCTGTGGTAAGATTACGTTTTCAGCCGCTGTCTCAAAGGTCAAGAATGAACTTTGAACCTCACTTTTTTAGTTACTTTCAATGATTTCATCAGCAGAAGAATTATAACTATATAATGAACACCAATGCTGTTTGCTGTCAGGATCATTCATGTCATAGTAAGGGTTGTATCACAGTGGTGCCCACTGTAGGAACCGATAGGAGGAGTAAGTCGTCAACTTCGGGGGTAAAAGTGAGTACTACTTCCGCTAACTACTACATACTAATATTCCCGTTGAAATGAGTAAAAAGTGACTTATAAACGGTTTTTAAGGTAATTAGCCGACACGCTGGCAGTGAGTGAGTTGGCTGGTGCACTGTGGTAGTAACGTGGTGAGACTTTGTAAGTGTGTTCAACGTCTGTGTGCCTTCATGCACGCGTGTCTCCCTCTGATGCAGCCAGTTCAGGGTGCAGTGCGTTAAATATTGATGCCAAGCAGCGCCTGACCAGTCCCGGGGGAGGGCGGGGTAAAGGTTGTGGCTCCAACAGCAGGCTCCTGGGAGCTGCAGTATATCGCTCACTCGTCTCCCCCCAGGGCCATATTTTCCTTTTTATTTATTTTTTTCCTGTCCTCTGTGGACTCACAGCAGCGGTAAATGCACCCTATATTTCACACTTTATTTCTTTCTTTATTTAAAGCCATGAGATATTCTCTGCCAAATCTGCAGGCTGCCACACAACTGTCCATTTATCCAACACAGTAGCAGCATGTTGTGTTGACACCAAAGGAAAGCCAAATAGACTGCCGAGGCTGTTCTGATGTGCGCTTTCCTCCCCACTGGAAAACAAGAATAGCGGTTTGAGGCAGGTGTGGGCAGACTTCTGACGTGAAGGTGCTTATTTTTATCGACTGGTGGTGCAAAGCACAGTCAACAGGGCAAGTCACATGTTGTGTTTGTCATTCGTACGTTGTAAGCATGTTCGCAAGGCAGCTGCTAAAACATGGACGACAGTACTGTCCAATTATTGGCATATGGTGGGGAGGGAACAGTGTCACAAGGCAAAAATACACAGCCCCCCCAATTATGCCCGTTGGATGCAACGTTCAATTTTCAATTCAATTTTGCGAGGGGAGAAATTCAGCCACCGCTGACACGCTCTGATGTGCACCGACAGCGTTTCTCTGGAGGACAGAGTCACATACAAAGGTGCTGCTGGAGCTGACTTTGTTGTACAATAAGCCAGATTTTACTGCACATGTGCACAATAATCAAAGTGGGCGGAGCCCAGTAGGATAAACATGACAGTATGTACTCCCATTCACCAATCAGGAATAATAATATGGTAATAAATATATGAAGTATAGTAATATTTCATTCAGAAGATGACAGCGGTGGGGTGGCTTCCCTTTTGTTACCAGGTCAGTGTCAATAAAATCTGATTCCTAATAAATAATATCATTAATAATATTAATGAAATCCTTGATTTAAAGCCAAGTGTTTGGGGAGTAGTAAGTGAATACATATACATACATGCATACATCTATAGGACGTCATCGATGCCACAGCCAACCAGTTTGGTGTTCACACAAGTCTGCACCCGACGAACATGCTTCTTCTTCAGCTTCCAAAGTGAAGCATCCTGGGCTAGAAGCACTGACCGTGGTCCAAGGGCTCGGCTACTCTGGATCTTCCACATACTGGTTTCGGCTCGGTAGCATCGAGTTATCAGCTCGCTTGGTCCAAAGGAGTTCAAACATGTAAAGGAAATTTGATATTAATGTGATTCAAACAAACAGTGAACTAACTTTTCATTGTTTTAATGAGTCTGTCTGTGCGACAAGCCAAGGGTTTTTCCTCGGAGCTCAAAGTTGTGTTTTTGGGTAAGCACTCTAGGGTGCTGTCGCTGTACTGGGCCGCCGTTTAATTTAATTCAATTTAATTAATCTACATTGTACTTTGCCTCTGGTCTTTTCCCTATTTGTTTGAATAATAACTGTTCAGCTGTAGAATTTTGGTCCCCATGACTGAATTAATTTATTCCTGATATGCACTGCTGTACGCTGTGGACTTGGAAGAGGCAAACTGAGGTCGATCAGAGTTTGAAACACTTAATTCCCCTTTATTAAGCTTTGTCATGGCTCCTCTTGAAGTGTTCCACAACCATAGATGTTACAGGTTCGAGCAGCGAGACATTTGAACCCTTATAATCATTCCACTCTATCTGTAACTGCAGATCTTGTCAGACGTCTAATGTTATACAACTAGTTGGCCGAAAATGGCGGGGAAGAGTGCACCTCAGCTTTTTGTGATTGCCTTAGTACGTACTAGGCGTTTTCGGACAGGAGGAAGCTTTTTAATATTTCCAAGAATAGCCGAGGTCCCAAGTGGATGATGCTAATGAATGCTAATTTTGTCAAACCCCATATGTTTCATGCAATGCCATCATAAAGTCAAGGTTTTCACCAAGACCAACACTTGATCCATGACAATCTTTCTCTAAAAGTAATCCACGAAAGCTTTTTACTGAAGAGTGTATTATCATTTTATTACTTTATCTGAGGCGGTCTATATTTCAGGTGAGGTGGACTGTGTGCGTGTGCTATGAAATGCTATATGGGAAGCCCTAATATTCCATGTCTGAAGAGGATGAATGCTAATGTTTTGGACGACTCCGTGACCTTTTACTGTATTGCCGCTAGCAGGTGAAATTTCCTCTGGTGCATAAGAAAGAAACATATCAAATGCGCTAAAATGCCATGAAATTTGCTTAGCGCATTCATGCTTCCCGTTTGATTTTAACGACCACGTGACCTTTCCTTTAGCCACGCCTTCAAAACGCACCACTTTTATAACCCCACCCAGCGTCGAAGCCCTCAGGATGTCTTATAATTGTCAGTGTGTTGTCTGTGCTGTCCACTGTGTTCACACTGTGCGGCGTAATGAACACTGCAGCCCTTGAAGGCCACCTACCAAGGCTTTAGACGTTGTGTCTTCCTGGCATGAAAACAGTGAAGATGGAAGTGAACCAAACATTGTGCGAAAATGATTTTGCTACCAGCGTTGGTTTAAAATGACCCGCACCTCCGGGTACATTCTACAATCTGTGCCAGGTGAATTGGGGAGTTCTAGCTATACTGGCCCTTGGCCATCTTGTCGTTTGCGGGATAATATCTGCATTCAGGCTCATGGCACTGCACGGAGAGTGAGCGGCCTCACGTCACTCACGTTACACATGGCTAAATGCAACATGCCCTCCAGGGCTGTGTTGCAGCCAGATGTTCACTTCCTCTCTTGCGCTTTCTCACCGTTCGCCTTCCCTCCTTTGGCTCTTATTTCCCCCGCTCCCTGTTCTCAGTCCAGATGTCCATCTCTCCCGGGTCCTCCTCCTCTGTTCGCATGTGACAGCTTGCGAGTCCTTCCCTGCAGCTGGAAAACACAACCCAGGTGTTGCAAGGGTGTGTGCCGGGGAATCTGGTGGAATATGTCTGCGTTTGTGTGTGCACCTGGGTGTGAGTTGCGTTGAGTTCTAGGATGTCCTGACCCTGATCCAGTAGTTATTATTTTGCAGCGTTAAAAAACGTTTTGTCAGACACTGCGACAGATGAGTCAGGTGTGCGTCTGCTAGATGTCAAAGTATAGACAATTACATACTAGCATGTTAGCAGTAAGCACCTGATAGGTTGATGGTGTGTCAAGGTTGCTGTGAGCTTGGTCTGGAGTTCTTGTTGAGATTCACGGTCGTACCAAGTGAAACGGCTTCATGTTTGATGGCAGTACGAGTAGCTGTCTAGCTCGCACGCTAAATCACCCACGTGCACTAGTTGGCGCAACTGAAAAATAAAGCACATTTCATGGACGCACCGTTGCACCCTGTACTCGATCAATCTGCACTAGTTAACACGTTAGCTTCCTCAGCTCTACTTTGTCACTGCTGCTTCGAAGATCAGCTTTATACTTTTACTTGACTTTTCTGCTGTGGCCAAATACTGTTTGTGATTCTAATTAAATTGACTATTAATTAATTAATTAATTAATTAATCATAACTGCATGTCGGACCAGCCCCTTCAACTACACTTTTACTCAAACCCACTAGACTTTGAGTAAAAGTATTTATTATGGGATTTATTATGAGGCCAAGTGCTCCATCAACTAATAAAAAAACCAAAACACCCTTTCATAGCCGCTGATATGTAGCTTAGCTAATTCCTACTGAAACTAGTCATCCTTGCTTGTACAGCATAAGCTAGTGGATCAGAAAGGCCTTTCGTGAATTTAAAAAGCCATATTCATTCTTTATGAATAGTTTTGTTTGTGTATTGTTCAAAGTTCCTCTCTTGAATCACCTTGAATCTTTGACTTTGTGCGTCAAGGTTTAACTCCACCAATGAGATTACTGCCGCTTCCAGAGCCGCTCTGCTTGGGAAGAAGGGACTAAAAATCCAGTTAGAGGATTTTTATTTATACCAGAATTTGTGTTCTGCGCAATAACGATCACTCACTGAAGGTCACATTTTTCTCGCCTTTTCATTTACCGCCACGTTGCTGGTTGTCCATCATTTGCTTGTATGTGACTGTGCGAGAGAGGCAAAGTCAAACAGAGGCAGAGAGAATGAGACGGAGACAAAGTGTGCGGGAGTGTGCATTGCTGTCAATATAGCCAGAGAATTGAGTTATGCTCCTAAAGCTGCTCCTGCAATCTGGCCTCCTCGTCTTCATCCCTCCCTCCCCTCCCTCCCCATCTACTTCTCACTCTTTCAATCTCTTCCCTTCGCACACTCACACACATGCTCGGGGTACGAGACTGTGTGTCCCAGCGTGTATTTGTGTGTATCTGTGTGTAGGAGGTGTTTTGGCAGCCTCTGGTAGTAGAGTATAATAACAAAAACTGTCCGGTTGGCATTCACTCACATATCCCAGTGCGCCCGCCGTCCTTCGCCCTGTCCCCCTCCTCCTCTTCCTCCGCGCTCTTGTTTTCTCTTTTGCCATTCCTTTTCTCTCTGCCATCTTTTCGCAGCACAGATGAAACTCTCTCCTTCACACCGACTCCCACGCTCTCTTTACTCCTCTCTCCAAGTCGTTTTTTTTTTGGTTTTTTTTATTTTATGATTTGCCCATCTAATTCTCTGAAATGCGTTTTCTCTATTCCTCCACGGCACTGCGCACTCAGATGCTCACGCAGTGCTCGCACTTTAATTTTGTTCAAATCACATTTGCGACTCTGGCTCTGCATGTGTACTCCGAGAATGTGTGTTGCTTTCATAATTCTATCCAGTGAGCACCAAATGTTCTAACAAGGTTAGAAAGATGAGAGAGATCTTTTTGGCTTGTGCTCATGAGCTGCTTTAGAACTGGGGATGACCTGATTTGGGTCCTTTTGATTTTGGCCCCGGTTCCACAGTGGACCTTTGCATAAAGTAGGACAACATTTTAATAAGTAAAGCTATTTAAGTGTCGATAGCTTGCATTGAAAAAAGGTTTGTCACCGCACCGCTTTCCTTTAATGGTGTCCAGCGTCCAACATCTCTTCGTCCCTAAATTGCCAGCATCCAAAAAAGTAACGTTTACATAACTAAACGTTATTGGGTTTGCCATTATTAACTAAAGTTGCAGAAAAATGGCAGCTCGGCTTGCATTGCATTACTCCACTAACTGACTGCTCGCTTAACTTCCCCCCCCAAACAGTGGCCGGCGGTCCTGCCGAGCTTTGGATTTTTCCAAATGCTGGAATGCTGTGCATGGGACATTTGGAAAGTTTGACGGGTGGTCTCTGCAACGTTTTCATGCGTTTAAGATGAACTTTTGGGATCAATCAAATCATCTTGTACTTCGTCATCGTGTACTGTTGGTCAAAACTAGAAGGTACCTGACCGCGCCGTATGTTTTCTGGTCCTTAAATGTGTTGGCAACAATCTAATTGCAGATTTATACAAGCAAATGGAGACACATGTGCTTCAGGCTTTGCCATGAAGGTTTAATATATATTTTTTTCCCGCAGACTTCATTCCCCTCTTCTCTCTCACTCTGGCTCATCTGTAAGGTAGCAGGACAGATTATGTTGGACAGAAAATGACTAATAGGAAAGCACCGAGCTGTGCCCTGAATGCATTTCTCTGTGCAGCCATGTTGATAGATGGTGCAAACGTCACCATCAACGAGGCAGACGCAGCACACTGCGCATCTATTTTAACGCCTTAGAAAATGCCGCGTTTAATCAGAACAAATGTCTAGTGCTAGCATTTATATTTTAGCCGCGGCCGTTGGAAAATAACTAAAACTAATAGGTATTGTTAAGCGGGTTTGTTTGGAACCACAGGGACTGTTTTGTCTGACTTTCAGCCACTGAATTTGTCAATCTGCCTGCATTTTGTACTCTGCTGGAGAGCCATCTCGCTCTGGATGAAACTCTCAGCAGTACCTGTTCATGTTACTGGTAGCTGGACTGAGTCAAATAAATCAACACCAGGTGTAGGTAATGCAGTGAAATTTATTAAACTGAAAAGCACTCCAAGACCGCATATCTCCACCAGGGCTGCGCAATCATGAAACATTTTTGAATAGAATAGAAATGTTGAGTCTGCATCGAAATGCTGGTGGAAGTGTGGAAGAATGCCATATCTTGCAACGATAAGGCATCTTAAATGAAGAGCCTAGTCGCAGCTTTGCACTAAAGTCACCAGTTTCTGAGTCCATGGCCTTAATCTCCACCACATCTTATGACCTCCTTCACAGGAGAAATGAATAAATGCAGTGGTAATGTAGTTACAGCAATTGTTTTTAGTGGTAATTATTCATACACCAGTAAAAGAAGACTGTCAGATCTTTGTCCACCTAACCTGACTTAAGTCGCTGCAGAGTCAGAAAAGGCCGCGGTGGACGTTCCCTCCAAAGTGACGTTTAATCTGTGAGATGAGCTTGAATCATATATTCGCTCCATACACGCTGAGAAGCACCTCCATGTTTGAGGATTTGTGAATCAAGGGAATGGGATGTATCTTGGCGCATTAAAATCAAGATAATCAACTCGATAGACACACTTGATACTGGATACAGTACCTGATTTACATGATGAAGAGATTGATCATCACAGAGCTTTGTTCATTAGGATGTAAAATATGCACACACACAGAATCAGAAGGTAGTTCAGCGACAATCCTTTTAAGATAAGTCCCATCTTGTTTTCTTTTGAGATTTTTTTTTGGGAGCCTGTGTAAGTTAGGAAAGTGGTATTCTTTTCCATTTTATCTATATGTTCAGGCCTTCAGAGGATATGAGTAAAAAAAGTAAGTTTCACTTGCTATTTGTAACCTTTAATGTTTTGGTACTATGGTCCAGAGTAGAACTGTATATTTGGGTATACCACCCATGTCCACTGCCACTGAAAATGTATGTGTAAGGAAGCAATCTTTTTTTTAAATATTCCATTTAGCTGCTTCAGTTTCAGGACCTTTTTGTGTCATACCCATCTCCCTCCTCCCTCCCTCCCTTCATTTCCTCTCTGCCTTTATACTATCAGTTTGCCAATGAAGGCAAAAATGCCAATTAAAATATTTTAAATAAATTCTTAGTATTTTAATACATTATTAAAATAAGCAATTTATGGGATGGTTGCACTTCTTCTGAATGCTTTCATTCGAATCACCTTTGTCCACCTGAGAGGGGACGTCTGTGTGCACGTTCACTAGAGAGGTAGATGGAGAGAAAGAGGCCTAAACAGAAATGTCTGTTGCAGAAAGGTCATTTTCCATGTGCAGGCGAAGCGGCAACTGCAGTTTCCTCTGCAATTAGAGTCCTGCATGGCTGTTCTGAGACCA
Organism: Gadopsis marmoratus; assembly: GCA_036023855.1. Classification (NCBI taxonomy): domain Eukaryota; kingdom Metazoa; phylum Chordata; class Actinopteri; order Centrarchiformes; family Percichthyidae; genus Gadopsis; species Gadopsis marmoratus. The sequence continues at coordinate 21,917 of JAVQJF010130152.1, forward strand.
GTGTGTCTATTCCCAAAACAGATGTGAGCCCTTTAACCTCAATCAGTAACATCCTGTAAAACCGGCGGCTTAAACAGAAGCTCTACAGCGTCCGCAATCTGTCACTTTTTTTTTTTTTGTCTTTTCCATAAATGGCCTGATTGTTTGAGGAAATGTTTTGGTTTATGTTGAACATAAAATAAAAATTTTTTTTAAAGGAGATAATGGCCCCCGTCGTTAATGACTTTTTTCAAAATTTTATCATTGTTGCTTTACTTGTCTGTTATGAGCAGAGTGGCATAATTTGGGTTTATTTCACGATTTTTTTTTTCACTCTCCCCACTCTCACTCACACACACACACACACACACACAGTCAGAAGAACAGAGTGATAATAGAATCATTGATGAATGAGCTGAATGCAGTTAGGGAAGCATGAAAGAGAGAGAAGGGGCGTGTTGAGATTAACGTAGCACAAAGCAAATTGGGTTTGCCATTATTACACAATTCAGACTGCAGAAAGCCCCTAACCATGAGAGACAAATGAGGCCTGAGATTCATAAAAGCTCCATTAACGGGAGCAAAGGGAGTGAGGGCAGACCATCAATGGGTCCGTTTAATACCAAACATTTATAGATCTGTGTCTATGGCCTGGGGTGTGTAATGACTAGACTGCAGGGCCCCTGCTTTCCAGGGACATCCAGACCGCTAAATTAGGATCAAAATAGATTCTCTGATGGCTTCCCTTCTCACACCGGATCACGTAGTCTAGATCGCCTGACTGTGATCCTTTTTAAGATGCTGCCATCTTAAAAAAGATGGAACCAGCTATTCATTAAGTTGCTCCTTCCCTACCTTGGAACAAAACAGCTTCCTCTAGTTTTTGCTCGCCTGTTCATCTTTTTAATTAAGCTAACTCTAGGTCGCCCTGTGGTGTGTTCTGCAGGTCCGTCGTCCTCACAACTCTCAGACTATTTCGTTGTTCACTCGAATGTTGGCATTAGCAGGTGCGTCTGGAGATCAATGGAGTTGTCACCGACTTCATAACGCCATCACCATAACCATAACACAGTCGCTATAATACTCCGCTTAACTGACTGAGAACACATCATCGCCCATTCAGGCTAATGTGCTAATACGTCTTAGTGCTAATGTCAACGCGACGGTGAGACTCTATGGATGAGGCCCCCAGCGCAAACCAGATTATCCGTCCGTCTGACTGTCTCTCAAATGGCCAGAGTAGGGGAAATGGAGTGTCTCATTATGATCATCTGCAGACGGCTCTCCACTAATCTAGAAAAAAACGACGCCATCAGTGTCTGTGAGTATTTGCTTAGCGGGCAGGAGCACCAGGGGCTGCTTGCTACCGGCGCAGATTGGCAGACATAAGTTGCACACACTCATCACAAGTAGTGTCAGTGCTCAGCGCACGGGCATCCGTCAGCGGTATATAGATACAGATGGTGGGTCGAGTTTCAAACTGAGCGAGGAGAGAGACGGAGCAATGAGCCGATTGGGGGATAGAGGGTTTCTGGGATTGTTTATTGCCGAGCTGTAATTGGATAAACCTGGCGTCTAACCTCTTTAGGCCTGTCACATTGCTTCATCCTCATGAGGCCAATCTCCGATGCCCTGATTGAGTTTATGCTCAATTGAAACTTATCAGGGTTTGGGGGGGGGGGGGGGGGGGGGGGGGGGGGGGGGGGGGGGGGGGGGGGGGGGGGGGGGGGGGGGGGGGGGGGGGGG